>CAOJBK010272127.1:0-12617 GCA_948294925.1 Codiaeum variegatum | reverse complement strand
TTTGTCATGGTAAATGTTTCATAAAAGTTTTGAAAACCAAAAATCGAGTAACATCGAATTTTTACAAAAAATAAATTTAGCACTGGACAACACCGCCGGTGCTGCTGTCTAGCAGCATTCTGTCCAGCAGTGCTACTGGAGTTGTTGTCTAGCAGTTTTCTATTCAGTAGAGCTGCTGTCCAACAGCACTCTGTCCAGACAATACTGCTGAACAATGCTGAAATTTTGTTTTCTGCTTCCGCTGCATGACTCTGTATTCGCCCTTCAAACCAGTGCTTTGAAGTTTAGTAAATACTGTGTAACAGTCTGTCTCGATACATAAGAAGCAAGTTTTTAACAATGATGTCTATTTGCTCAGAATCAGTTGGTTTATTAACCATTTAGGTGGCTTTCTTCCTCCATCTAGTAATAAATATAGAAAATGTTTCCTTGGGATACTGTTTAGTAGTTTCTAAGTCCCTCATTGTAACATATATTTCATCATTATATAAATATTGTTTAACAAAAGAATTACATATGGATTCCTAGTTTAGTTTTTTTGGAATCATCTAACTCTACAAGCCATTTGAGAGTCGCACCAGTAAGCGACTGTTGGAAAATTTGAGTAAGGAGCTCGCCCTCCATGCCTAAAGGTCGAATTGCACCATTGTAGATTCTCATATGCATTGTAGGACAGGTAGTGCCATCAAATTTCTCAAACAAAGGCATCTAAAATTTAGGAGGAATCCTTGCATTTGTAAATGGGCTAAGGGACTTAACATCAATCACATTATCTTTCTTCTTAATAGCATTGATGGTTTTCTGCATCTCCTCATACTTCTCGACCATATTCCTCAGTAATGGATCATCTTAGGCTCCCTTTTAGAAAGGATCCACTAGACGGGCAATTGGGATAGTAGCTCCATGGTCATTTGGTAGAGGTAGGATAACCACATCTTCAGTGACTGACTCTTTCCTAGAATTGGATGAAGTGGATGCATGGTTGGCATATTAGACCCCAATCTGAACCATCATGGCTTGGACCTTGCCCAATATTGTCTATTCTTGGGCCTGCATCATAGCAGTCATAGTCTCTTATTGCTTTTTAATAGGCTCATCTTGCTTTTTCAGGATTTCAGCCTGCATAGCAACAATGTTGGATGGTGGAGCATTCGGATCAGCAACAGTGGTGATTGGGTTGGAACCATCTCCAATATTGGACATGATGACCTTTGGATAGAAAAGACAGGGTATCAGCTTTTAAGACATAGGACCAATGGTAGGCAGATTATTAAAAAAGGGTAGATTTCTTTTTAGAGAACTTTTTTGGAATAGTTCACTTGGTTCAAGTATTTTGTATAGTGATGCATGCATGAATAAAAATGGTTTCATGATGACAGAAATTAGAACTTTAGGGTACATGGGACCTAAGACCATCTCTAATCACACTGTAAAATGAATTCTCTCCATTTTTTATAGTTTCTTTTTTCTCCAATCACACTCTATTTTACCATGCATTTTTTAGGATATGAACAGTACCGCTCTAAATATAGAAAGTATTGTTCATCATCTCTATTTATTTTTTTTTTATATTTTAACATTTGTAAATTATAGTTTATTCCTTCCATTTTAAATAATTTAATAATAGACCCATATTAATGTTATAAATTATATATGATTTATTTAAATTATATTTTATGTAACTTAATTAATTATTATTAAAAATAATAATATATCATTGATACACAAAATACAAATTATAATTAAAATTAAAATACATAATCATACATTAAAAATTTTACTGCATAAAATTAATTTCTCAAACATAAATATAGAACAATATTAAATATAACACTAATTATAATTTAATACTCAAGGTAGATCGGCACTAGTACCACCAAAAATATTAAACATTAGTGTTTAAATTTTATTATTGTACTTTAATTTCTTATTTAGTTTTATATGTATTTATATTTTATAAAAATTTTTATTTTACATTCCATTAAATAGTAAATTGGTCTACTAATTTAAATTTTATTTTTTTTAATTTACTATAAGTATTAAAATTGAATGTATTTGTAAAAAACTATTGGAAAATTTTATAAATAATAAAATAGTGGGGGAGTAATAAAAATAATATAAAGTGAGTGATAAAGTATAATATATTTGAAATATTCTTTTTATAGTGTAAAATAGAGTTTATGGTTAGAGATGAAGTTACTGTAAAAATTGAATTTTTGTGTAAAGTGAGCTGTAAAATAGAGTTTTGAGTTAGAGATGGCTTAAGATCAACTCTAATAATTACACGAGGGTTTGGTGGTTTAAAGGTTCTCCATAGACTAGAGATGCAATATACCTAACCACATATGAATCAAAGAGATTCGTGTGGGTCCGACAGCTACGTGGAACCTCATTATCCCAACTAAAAGGATCAGTGGGTGTGCCTTGGGTTGGGTGATTTCACCATTGGCAAAGCAGTCCCAAGGACGAAAGCTCACTCGATGTTACTTTCTACCCTGTTTGCCTATAAATACGGGTGCATGTGTGGTGATGAATGAAACCAATCCTATATATTTTTAAGCAAAGATTGTTTTTATCAAAAATAGTCCTTTTATTGTTTTTATCAAAAATAGTCCTCTTATTTTTTTCAGTTTTAAAACGTTCCTACTGGAGTCGCCAACTGTGAGGCCCTGCCTGAACTAGAGGTCACCAGCACACCTCTGATTTCTAGCCGCAAGGAAACCAACTGTATGGGGTCAAATTGTGCATGGCGCCGGGTTTGATCAAGTCTCACTTTAAATGAACCCTTTATAGGACCATTGGATGTACGTGTGAATGTATGAGTCGCCATTTAATTTTTAGAAAATATATTTATTCTCATGGTAATTAAAAAACCAAAAATTAATTCTATTTTAGAAAATATATATTTTTCCCAATTTTAGGATAAGGCGAGCCTTGAATCAAAGAGTGAATCCAGAAACTCATGATTGATAAAAAAAACATTTACTTTTAGAAAATCAACTTATTTTCTAAACAATTTCGGCTTAGAAATTTGTATGATTTTGGTTAAAAAAAGATTTTTCATGTATGCATTGCATACCATTATGGTGCATGAATACGAATAAGCATGTCAGAATGATGCATGAGCGATATAATAATATGGATGACAGTTATAATGGGAAAATGATAAATAACAAAATAAACAGGGGTTCTTCCTCTAGCCCCAAAGGGTTCTACAGAAGACTCACATCTCCAAAGGCAATTTAAAAGTAAAATAAATAGAACAAATAATTACATTAAAATAATGGAAATAACAATAAAAGGGATCTCTTCTCCAGTCTAAAAAAAATCTGAAAAAGGCACACATTTCCAAAATATTACAAAATCAATTCAACAATAATAATAATAATAATAATAATAATAATAATAATAATACAACTGATGAAATGCAAAAATAACACAAGGAAAGTATAAAAATCAAATGAAATAAAATAAAATAAGAAAAAAGGTGAAGAAAATGATTTTGGAGATGAATCCTTAGAATGGCTTACTGGCATATTCCTTTGAATGAGAATCAAACCCCACGTCATTCTCCCTTCTTGTGAAGGGTGGGGGCTGTTTTAAAAAGTGGGTTGGTGGTTGTGTGTTCAAAAGCAAAATCATTTTATATTTATGAAAGAATTAACCAAATTAGTCGTTAATCAGTTCAAATTGGGATTAATAAAAAAATGAGTTTGAATATTGTGAAATTTCCTAGGATAGGTTTTAGAGCTTAAATTCAAAATCAAATTGAATACTTTACCATTCGATTGTATTACCTTTGGCTTTTGGGATTTCATAACTGGTGTCTCAGAAGGTGTGATACGACTAGATTGAGTCTCTATTATGTTCGGAGAGATCTGTCAATGAACGTGATTAGAATTGACTCGAAAAAGCCAAAGTGAATTTTGACTGAAATCAGAGTGTCTGGTGTCTTAGTAGGAATTTGGGTAGAGTTTCAGTGTTTAGAGCTGTTTTTGAGAGTAATTCGGCAGAGTTTTGATGTCAGAAAAAGGTGCTGAACTAAGTGCTAAAGGGTCAAATTTATAGAAAAATTGAGTCAAAAAATTCAAAAAACGGGCACATATGCCAGGCAACTAGTGCACGCGTCAAGCAACTGGCACACACACTAAGCAGCTAGCACATATGCCGGGCAGTTGGCATGTGCGCTAGGTGCTTGGCATGAGTTCTAATGCCTTGGCTCATATGCCTTGTTCACAGCCTAGTTCAGTCTGATTCGTATCAATTTTTTGGGTTTTCCAAGATCCGTCTGAGGTCCGATTTGAGCACGGTTTGAAAGTATGGGGTTGTATTAATGGACCAGATTTGATGGTGAAAAAATATGGATTCACATAAATTCACATGCACCAGAAGGAAAATTAAAAGAAAATAAAGAGGTAGAGTCATAAAAAGAAAATTTTCTTAGTTTATTGATCTCAAAATGAGAAAGATGCATAAATACATCAAGTTGGTAGTTAAAACTAGAGGCTACATATATAGAAATTTGAGAGGACTTTGAGGTTTTAGACTAGGATAGTTTAGAGTTAAATGACTCTAGCTTAGAAGATTCTTCAGATTCAACTTTAGAATCTAGCAAGACTGGACTCTCTTCGAAGGACCACTTGTCAAGCTTCTCAGTAGTAAGTTGAATCAAGGTGGAAGAGTTAGTATTCTCCTCCTTGTTAGTTAGGAATGCAACTTCAGTAAAGAGTCTAGAATCCATGTAATCTTTAGCATCACGAGTGAAAAAGTACATTAGTTGATAATCCTTTAACAAAAGTTTGACATTAGAAAAGACTTCAAACCTAGGAATATTGATGTTAGTCATAAGGCAGATCCATAGTTCAAGGAAGGCGCAATAAGGGACTATCTCTCCATCTTTGAAAAAAGTGCCCATTTAGAGTTTTGAAGTAAGGCCTCATTAGGTAGTCATATGGTTCTCTGTTTCTCAGTGTAGTAGATTGGTGTCTAACCTTATCCATTTTTATCTTTATTGCCCCATTAGTGGGGTGGTACCCTGACCAAATGGTGGTTTAACAACTGGGTATTCATCAAAGGACATGATCCCTTTTTGGTTCTTACATAGGCCCATCCTAGGAAGATAGGCCATCTTTTTCATGATGTTATCAATCATTCTATTACTATAAGGATCAAAGTAAAAGGGGACTTCCTCTCTCAGATGTTCACCTGCTTCTATGTATTGCATAAAGGAAAACCTAAAAAGAGGATATGTAGGTAGTTCAAGTTGTATCTCTAGTATAAGCACAGTGGCTAGGACTTTAGATTTTCTAGACATGTCAATCTTAATAGGGACTACCCCATTTTTAAAAGGAAAATTGGCATTCTAGTGGAGAGAAGATGGAATAGCCTTGGCTTGGTGAATCCATGGTCGACCAAGTAGTAAATTGAAGCATGAGCATACATCCATAACTTGGAATGGTATTTCAAAGCTTATAGGGCTCATGGTGTCAGTCAGAGTTTCAACCCCCAAAACTTCTCTCTTAGAATTGACATGCACCCTCATAATCTGATTAGAGGGGGTAAATTCAGTAGCTTACAATCCTAAGCAACTTGCGTTCTTGAGTAGGCATTCATTCAATACAGACCCATTATCTATGAGGGTCATGGGAATAGTCTATTTCCTAGTGATTACATTGACATACAAAGCATCATTATATGGATCCCCATGAGGGATCTCATCATTAGTAAAGTAGATGGTTGTTTCTTTGGCAGACTTATAATTGAGCCCACTAGAGTATTAGGAGAAAGGTCAATAGGAGCTTAACAATTATTGAGTGCCTTTTAGAAGGCTAGTCGATAATGATAGGAGGACATCATTAGGCTCCAGATAGAGATACTAGTCTAGGTTTTCTTGAGTTATTTCAAAATAACATCCTTTTTAGGTTCAAGAGTGCTCTTTCATAGAATAGTTGCATGACTTGGTTATGGTGGCTCAATAGGAGCTTGAGTAATTCTACCACTTCTGGTGATGGCATCAATTTCAGTATCCATATTGGTTAGCTATATAACATAACAGTAGTCTTTTAGGATAGACTTTCCCTAAGAGGGTTGGTCATCCCTAGTAAAGGGGTGATTTTACAGTGGTGCATTAGAAATAGGGCAAATTAAGTGTGTTGAATCCTTTTATTCAAAGTCAATAAGAATGGCATTGATAGTATGGTTAGTTAAAGGGTTAAAGTTGATATTAGATAATAGAGTAGGTGGAAGGAGTTCTTTAGAATCAATGAGATCTTAGATCTTATGTCTAAGGGCCTTGCATATGTTAGTCTTATACCTAGGTCCTTGATTGCAGTCACATCTTTTATTAATATTGAAGTTCTACGATAAAGGATTGGGACTAGTCTTGGTTCAAGGGGAGTAATGGCACCACATTCTAAGCATCTTTTGTATATGGTGCTTAAAGAAACACCACCGAAGTCAGAAAAAAAATTCCTTCTTTTAATTTGGATGGTCTTACGGGCAGAGATAGCATTCACTCCCATATCCTTTTGTGTTACATTTCCTTGATGAGTGGTCTTTCTAAATATTGATGAAGAAGAAGTTGTGAACCCTCATTTTTACACCATTAGATTTGACCTATCAATACAAATCCATATATTCAAACCGAGCTCAAATCAAACTCAAAACGAATCCAAAATCATGAAAACATTGAAATCGAGTTCAACCTAACCAAACCCAACCAAATCAAACCAAACCAGCACGAGCATTAGAAGAATGGCTTGCGCATGTGTAGAGTGTTCTATGCATGCATGAATGCCTCCACTCATGCATGATATTTTCCAATTTTTTAGACTTTTTCCCTATAAATAGACCCTATCAGGAAAACTTTAGAGGACATTATCAAATGTTGAACCTCTGGTAATTTTTGTACTCAAAACACATAAAAAATCATTAAATTAATTAGAACCAGTTTCTAATTCGATTCCATTTTTCTTAAAACGCAATGCTTTTGCATTCTTTATTTCTATTTTTATTAATTATGGAGACCCGCTTTGGTCTTATCAAGCCATCTAAACTGCCAGTTCCCCAACGAAGGAAAGCTAAGGTATAACTCCTTTTCTCTTTATAATTTTATTTAAATTTCCTAAATCTGACTAGGAAAATCACATTCAAAATCACTTTTTTTTTTTTTTTGCAAATCCATAAACTAAATTTGGATTAAAAACTCACTTGGTTAATCATTTTAAAATTAAAATAATTAGCTTTTGAACCCAATAAATCCACTTTTATCAAACAACCCCACCTTCGCAAGAAAGGAGAATGATGTGGGTTTGATTTTCATTCAAAGGGATACACCGACATTCCCTGTCCATAATGGCTCCAACTCCAAAAATATTTTATTTTTATCTTTTCATGTTTAGAATCATTTTTATTATATTATTTTGTGTTTTTTTACTTTTCTATATGATTTCTTTTCTATTTCTAGTTTCTTTTATACTTTTTTGTCTATTTCTTTTATATTTTTCATATCATTATTATTTGTTATTTATTATTCCATATTTTGCAAATGAAGAATGTGTGTCCTTCCTACGTCCTATGGCCAGAGGAAGGAACCTCTTAATATGTCATTTTGTGATGTAATTTAATTCTTTTTTATTTTTTTTCACTTTATGTACTATTTTATTGCTTATTTTTCTGTTATTGAGGATGTGTGCCCTTTCAAGTACCATAATGACTAAAGGAGGGAGCCTTTTTATTTATTTTACCATTTATCATATTTCTTTATTTATTTTGTTTATATTTACTTGTCATTCATTTTATTTCCTTTCATGCATTATATTATTACTATTTATATACTCGTTTCATGCATCATCTTGTTCAAGCATATACGAAAACATGAATTTTAAACTAAGTCCAAAATGTTACAGCCAAAAGTAGAAAATTAAAATTTTCTAAATATGATTTTAAAGCCAAATTTACGGTCTCCAAGTCCAGTTTTGGTTTGTAGACAAAAGTGTTTTTGTATTATGGCATGACAAATTATTTTTTAGAGTCAAAATGGTTTCTTAATTACTATGAAAAGCATTTTTCTAAAAAACTAAGTGGTGACTCACCCAACACACATGCACTTTATACTAACAAGCTCATTGGGGGCTCTTCCATGTGGGACTTCGCACATACCGACAGCAAATGCATAATCTGACTAAGAAGTGTGGTTTCCTCAATCGAAATGATCTTGAGGCATGCATCGACACTTCAGGTAGGGGCCTTATAGAAGTATGAGTCTCATCTTTTATAAAACCAAAATAAATTGGATCCTCGATGTGAGAGGTAGTAGCAATGAGTGCTTTGAAGTCTAGCAGATACTATGTAATCAATTTATCTCGATTTATAGAAAAGAGATTCTTAACTATCATGTCAACTTATTCAATTATAGTTGGTTTGTTCACCATTTGAGAAACCTTCTTTCTCCATCTAGCTATGAATGAGGAGAAAGTTTTCCTAGGACCCTGTTCGGTCATCTCGTGGTCTCTTCTAATCACATCGACCTCAATGTTGTAGTTATTTTTTAGAATCATCTAGATCTATAAACCATATAAGTGCAGCAATAGTAAGAGACTATTGAAACATCTGAGCTAGGAGTTCTCCTTCTAGACCCAAAGGTTGAAAGGTATTATCATAAATCTTAAGATTGGTCTTAGGGCATGGAGTCCCATCAAAATTTTTGATATGGTGCATCTAAAAATTGGGAGGAATCCTTGCATTAGAAAATAGTCTTAGTGAACCCACATCAACTGTGTCATCTCTTTTCTTGATAATTTTCAATATCTTTTCCATTTGTTGATACTTCTCCATCATAGTTTTGAGAAAATGGTGTTCTTGGATCTCCTTTGAGACAAAATCTTTTGGGGAGACAATGAAAGCAAGGTCAATTTGTGCAGCCATAAGAGGAGGGATGATCTGAATTCCCCCAAAATATTTTCCCTAAAGGACTCTAGCTTCTTGTCTTATTTTTTCATAAAATCATCTAGGAGAGCAGCAAGATCATTTAGTTTAGTAGCATTGGCAACAGTAGTAGTGTTGTTATTAGGGTGACTTTAGGAAAGAAAGGGAAAGGTATCAGCATTTTAGTGACAAAGCCATAGCAGACTCTATTCACATATGAAAGAGGTAGGGTAGGAAAAATTAGCTTGAGATATGAACGAAAAAAGTTTCACGATGACATACCAACTTTAGTATTATAGTACATAGAGCCTTAGAGGAAGGTTCTATTAGTCATTACTAAAGGAAGTTATCGAGTCATGTATCAAAAGCAAAAATGGAAAATCAGTATTTTAGTTTTGAAAACTTTTGAAAAACTTGTTCTATTTTAAAACTCTTTTAACATAGTTGGTTTAGGCATTTATCAAATAACTCAACTAAGGATACATTAACCAATTTATGTGAAAAACAAAAATTTTAACCAAAAAGGATTAGAAGTATCAAATACCCCAACTCCCTCCTTCGTTTAGCTCCCCAAGTATGAAGCCTCTAGCTTTAGACACACTGAAGCTTTCTCAAAGCTTGATCTCTTTTCACTCTTTAAGAAGCATGAACCTCCTCTCTTTGATTGGCCAAACTTTAGTTCTTTCTCCTTTACTTGAGTGATTGAGAGTAGGGATTAGTTTTGGACTTGAACCTATATACAGCTTTCTCAAAGGAATAGGAGAAGAAGCTTCAATAGCAAACTCCTTTCTCTCTTTGTGTGGTTAAGAAAACTCTTTTCTCTCTTTTCTTCTTTAACTCTTAGAGAGCTCTTTCTCAATGAAGAACATGATGAATAGTTGCTTCATCAAAATCTCTTAGGAAAAGATGATCTTACAACTAGCTCTTATACCCATAATCCCTTTTTCACTTTTCCCTTGAAATGAGGAGGAGAATGGGAAGCTTGTCTAATTGACCATTTGACTAGTCAATTAGTCAACAAGATTAAGAACTTAGTTAGTAAGGAATCCTTCTAATCCTCAATTAACCACATCTAATATGGAATAGATTAAACATCTCATGCTTAAGCATAATTAATTTTATTTATCTAAAACCATCTCAATTAATCATGCTTATTTGTATCTCATACAAATCATGACTTAATTGAAATTATTCCTTTGTAAATTAAACTTCAAGACATGCTAGGTTCTTTGTAAATTTAATTACAAATTCAATCATTAATAATTTATTAAACTCTTTAGTTAATTATTAATATATTTATATCCGATGTGCTTCCGCCATAACACCCGCAAGTGCACGAGTTCTATCAAGTAATATAACTGGTGAATTATAGTATCGTCTCCTAAAGGATTATTGGGATTCAATCGCTCAAGCACTAGCTCAATCACTTAGACTATTACCTAGCTCACAATAGATTATTTTGATGAATGATTAAAGACTTAAAGTTAAAATTTAAATTAACTAATCAACAATTTAATGCGAAAAAGCAAACACAAGAATAAGATTCAAGAGTAGAAATGTCTACCTAGACTTCGACTCATATTTGACTAGATTGCATAGATAATCAACAACTTAATGAATTTCCAAGGTATACATCAAGCGGGTTTCACAAACAAATTAGGTTTAAATCTTTCTCAAGTAATTAAACCCTTAATTCCTAGGTAAATGATGGGAATCTCTTCTGACAACTAATCAATTAGGAAAAGTATTAAGAATTATGTCAAATAAATATAAACCTTATGCACCTATACCTCTATCTCTAGCAAGCATAGTAAACCCAAATGATTTTTAGAGTTCAAAACCTAAACTTTCTATCTTTAACAAAGATTAGGCAATATTAATCATCAACAGGCATGCATTGAAGATGAAAAGTACATAAATTTTAAATCAAAACCAATAATTGAAGAAAACCCTAAACATTCATTGAGATAAAAGTTGATTAATCCATAAAAATATCAAATACTTGTCTAATCTAGGTAGACAATAGGTGTTTAGCTTACAATAACAAGATTATAATAGAAAATAAAAGAGAAAGAGAAGAAAACTAAGAAACCCGTATGGATTCTTAGCATTTATACCCAAACCCTAAATACCCTTTGTTGAAATCTTGGTTTGATCTTGATCTTGAAGTGTAAATCTTCCTTGAATCTTTCTCCTTGGTGAGTTTTTCTCAAGAACTTAACTCTTCCAGGGTTTAGAACTAAGAATTGTAAAAACTGTCAAAAAGTCACTTTAATTTCTCTACTGTCTACTATTTATACTGATGGGATTCTGTATGGTCATAGCAGTGACCCAAGGCATGGCAAATGCCCTTGCTGGTTTCCCTTCAATCCAGTAGCTCTTTTGGCAGTCACAGCCGTAACTTAAGGTCGTGACCTGAGAAATAGCTAATGGACTTATTGTGGCCTTATTCTTTTTAGTACAGCAACTCCTTTGGAAGTCATGGCCATGACTACTCTTGATGCTCTATTCTTACTTCTTTTCACCCTATTTGTGCGCCAAATCTGATGTTTTGTATCACTTAGCTATAGACAAAGTTTTGGACCTAGAAAAGCTAAAAACACACTGATAATTGACAAATTATGTATTATTATATCCCATTTTCTTGACAATTTTGTGTTTTAAATTGAGTTTAATTTATTTTTTCTAAGTGTTTTCAGTTGTTTTCAAGAAATTAATTGAAATCTAAGGTTAGGAAGGAATATTTTGAAGTCCGGTCTTGAAAGACGAAGAAAATGCGCGAAAGTTGAGCGAAAATGGTGGACGGACACTGGCACGGCCATTCTAAGGGTAGAAAAGGACATGGGAGGCTAAAAACAGATTTAGGGAAGGAAGTGGCCTGGAACATTCATTGGCATGGCCGTGCCAGCCGACCATGGGATGCTACTGTCCAATTTGCAAAATTCTGGCTGGTTTAACCCTGTCTTGATATTTTGATCACAACTTAAGCTATAGAACTCCAATTGAGGCAATTCAGGTACCATTGGAAAGAAAAGAAAAATATATACAAATTTTTAGAAGACTATAAAGTCTAATTCCTTCATCTAGATATCCAAAAGTTTCTCAAAAGTTAGACGTCTGATTTTGGATACCAATTTAACTTATGCTGACTAGGCAAAAAATTAGCCAATCCGTGTTTACACCTATCTAAACCCTAATAAGCCTTAAAGAACTATAAAAGGACATAATTTATTTTAAAAGAGGAGGCCTGGGTGTTTTAGCGGCTGGAAACAGACCGGAAGAGACAAAAAACAAGTCAAGGAAGGCTTATAAAGGAGATTTACAGAGATTATCACGAATCAAAGCTAAAACAAGGGAGATTTGAGTGGAAATCCATTAAAGTTATCATGAACTTCATGGGTTTCCACAACTTCATAATCTTTTCTTATTCTTTTGTTTTTATTATGAGCTAAACATTATTTTCTGCCTAGATTAGACAAGTATTACTCGATTGTATGGATTAATCAATTTTTTATTCAATGAATATTTGATTTTCATTAAGTTTATCTTTTGATTTATTAATCTGAAAATCAATTGTATCACTAGTGTGTGGATTGGTTTATGTTATTTAAACTTTGCTAGAGATAGGTTGTTTAAATCTAGAACACTCAAGAGTTTAATAGGATTGTTGTGTTTGCTAAAGATAGATTCAC
>CAOJBK010271238.1:0-10545 GCA_948294925.1 Codiaeum variegatum | reverse complement strand
TTTGGGAGAATCAACCTACATTATTGGTATTCACATCTATAGAGATAGATTGAAGAGAATGATAGGGCACTCTCAAAGAAAATACTTGGAATGTGTGTTGGAGCGATTCAGCATGCAAAATTCCAAGAAGGGATTGTTGCCTATGAGGCACGGTATCCACCTTTCTAAGGATATATCTCCTAAGACACCTGAAGAAAGGGTAGATATGGCAAGGATTCCATATACTTCAGCTATTGGAAGTCTTATGTATGCCATGTTGTGTACAAGGCCGGATATCGCATATGTTGTTAGTGTGACTAGCAGATTTCAATCCAACCCAGGATTAGATCACTAGGCAACAGTTAAAGCTATCCTTAAGTACTTGAAAAGAACAAAGGATTGAGTTTTGATTTATGGAGGAGGTGAACTGAGGATTGACAGCTTCACTGATTCTGATTTTCAATCAGATATAGATGATAGAAAGTCTATCTCAGGCTTTGTGTTTACTTATAATGGAGCAGGAGTTAGCTTGAAGAGTTCCAAGCAAGCAATGATTGTTGATTCTACCATGGAGGCTGAATATATTGTTGCATCTGATGGCGCAAAAGAAGCTATTTGGATTCAGAAGTTCGTCACAAAACTACAAGTGGTTCCTTTCATTCAGTCGCCAGTTTCTCTTTACTACGACAACAATGGAGCCATTGCTCAGGCAAAGGAACCGAGGTCTAATCAGAAATCCAAAAGCATCAAAAGGAATTTTCATGTAATCAGAGAAATCATTAGGAGGGGTGATGTCGCCATGCAGAAAATAACTTCAACTGATAACACGGCTGATCCACTAACTAAAGTTATGAGTCAGAAGAAGTTGGA
The DNA here is from genome assembly GCA_948294925.1 of Codiaeum variegatum. Taxonomy (NCBI): domain Eukaryota; kingdom Viridiplantae; phylum Streptophyta; class Magnoliopsida; order Malpighiales; family Euphorbiaceae; genus Codiaeum; species Codiaeum variegatum. The sequence goes on along the minus strand of CAOJBK010271238.1, from coordinate 9,696 downwards.
GTTTCATCTTGAGAAGATGGGACTGAGATACTATAATGAGTGGCTCTAGGATTAGCTCTAGTGCAAGTGGAGGATTGTTAGACCTGTATACCCTAGAGCTCATTGTAAATGTAATAATTGAATCCCAATAGCAATAAAATATTTTTTTTATTTAAATGAATCCCAAATTCAATTATAACTTATACATTTTCCATTAGCATTTTGTATTATAATCTATTCTCAAGAGGTTAAGCATATGAGTGATAGGTTCTTGTTATCATAATGCTATAAAACATGTTCGTGGTTGTAGAATATCGATTGGGACATCGATAATTCGAAAGACCTTCACCGGTGTTGTCATCCATTGTAAGTATGTGATACTTATGATAATGGAGGTAGTGAGTCTCATGCTACAGACATAGGATGTCATGACAACATGTGGACTCTCATGCGATGAGTAAGTTGAACGGGTGATGTTGGACGATGAATACATGGGTTTTGCCATGGTTAATATTTAATTGTCTAGGTCATAGTTATGCATATAGTCCTTTGACTTGAGTTGGAATTTATCTAATATATTGGTGGATATAGTTTGCTACTGCTTACATACTTCTATTAGCCACATGGGGGTATATGTCATCTGGTGGCTTTACTTAGTGATATATTGAGATAAATATTTCCCAAGAAAGAATTTATTAGCTTGGGTAAACAAGTAAGGATCCTATGACTTCTAGTTCTCCTCGATATGAAATCCTTGGCCAAGGTAGAAAAGATTCACTAGAAAGCGTTTCTAGTAAGAATCGTAAATACCGGGGACTAGAACTTAGACATAGTCATATGATCGAAGCATATAGAGTTTGATTATTCCATGACTCTAGCTAAGATTGAGATTTCATAATGAAGGGACTTGAGTGCATGGTAACTATGCCCATTGGTCCATGCTTATATGTTCATTGAGTTGGTCGTCAATATTTATTCCTATTTAGGTAGTTGCGATATGCTGTGCTAGACGTCACTCACGACTTACGAGACTATGTATTAGATGGGCTTCTATACATAGATATAGAGAAAGAGTTTTTCTATCTTGTTGCTATTTAAGACATGAAATTAGTGATTTACACACCGTAAAGTATTGAGCAAGTTTTATGCAAAGATATTATAATTAATATCCAATTGAAATGTTTAAGTAACTATCAATTATAATCGAATTGAACTTGTGATTAAATTCACAAAGACGCTAGCATATCTTGAAGTTCATTTCAAAAGAGTGTATTTCAATTTAGTCCATTTGTATGAGATACAAAACTTTGAGGATTAAATTGAAATTTGGACAAATTCATTAAGCAAAGGGATTAGTTATGGGATAACTAATCAAGCAAAAATTTTCCACTAACATGAATGATGATCACAACTCACTCTCCATTTAAGTTTTGTCATGACATGTGTTTTCATGCAAATCACCAAGTCATGACAAGTGTCTTACTTAGTGGAAGTGATTAGTGACTCATCTAAATTAGTGGAATTGATCTTCATATAAAAGGAAAAATGTTTTACCTAAGCTAATAATGTGAAGAGCAGAAATTTTCCAGAACTTGAGGTTGAGAACTTTGAATTGTTCAAAGGATTTCTAACTAAGAGTTTTAGGATTTTACCTTTGCTAAGGAAGTCCAAAGATTGAACACACTCACTTGTTCCCTAACTTGGAATTGAGATTTGAACCTAAGTTAAAAGGCAACCTAAGGAGTTCAAGGATCAAGTCTTGCATCAAAGTGAAGGGGACCTCAAGCTAGTTCAAGCTTGGTGTGAGATAACTAGATGCTTCACATTTGAGGAGCTCAAAAAAGCAATGAGAGAGGTATTTGATATATTTCTTCTGCATGCTTTGTGTCTTTGTGTTTTGCACAAAATTGGTAGATCAAGTTGATGGATTTAAATGTAGTACTAATGTTCAAATATTTTATCAAAGAGTTTGATACATGCATGTGAACTAACATGTTAAAATTGTTTTAACAATGTTTTATAATGTTCAAATGATTTTCAAAGAGTTTGAAACATGCATATGAACATATTTGTTTAAAGAGTTTAAACAAAAAGGTTTTAACTTTGAAATATTTAAAACGACAGTTTTTCTGGCTTCCGTTATGCTACTCGTGTTTCCCTTCATTTACAAGCTCTGGAGTAACAAAGGGTAATGAGGGGTTTGGAGTGGGTGTGGAGGTGCCAGGTAATTGGGTTTGCCCAAGTATATTTTGAAGGGCTTATAGGAAAATGGCTAGGCTATTCAGAGTTGTTAAGGTAGAAGTTTGAGTGTTGGTAGGTGTGTTAGTGACTTGAACAGTAGTAGTAGCTAGTGGTGGTAAATTGTCACCATTGTGGGTTTCTTCGTGAGTGAATTCCATTTCATGAAGTTTCTCAAGTGCAGGTTTTTAAGAGTAAGATGGAATGAAGAGAAGAAATGATTGTCAGTGTAGCAATCCTCAGTGGAAGAAGAGAAAAGATAGGAACTTGACGTTCCCACAGACATCGCCAATTGATGTGGTGTTGTCCACTCCAAGGTTGGTTTGGATGCTCTGTGGTTGTGATGTGGCTAGACCTACGCAGGAAATACGATCAAGAGTGTGCCACACATGTGTCCGGCATAAAACTTCCGACACTCAAGTCAGTAGAGTATGGGAGAGAAGCAGGAAGTGTGTGAAGGTGGGGTGAGAGTGATCATACTTGAAATGAGAGTGTCTATGTCCTATTTATAAGGAAGAGTTAATGTAGCTGAAGACAAGTGTCAGCGTTGAATAGACTAGAAAGTATCTCGAATGGAAATGCAATATGATAGGGGTTGGTGAGTGTCAATAATATATATCCTCGTTAGTGTAGTTAGGGGAGCGAACTCCGAAGGAGACAGACAAAAAGAAGAGGATTCGTTGAGTAGGGGAGGGGTTCGTTTAAAGATAAAGGTGCTGGTTGACTCAAACCAGAGTAATCAAAACCTGCATCAAAATATATGCACTGGACAAATTTCACGTGAAAAGATGCGAATGATTTGTGAATCTCACCTTCATCTTAAAATAAACATCCTTGCAATTTTTTAATTTTTTTTAAATTTTCAAGCAAGTCAATTTTGACTGTCAAATTTTTTTTTTTTTGCCAACTAATTATTATTTAATTGATGCATGTGGTCGGAGTGAAACAGATTATTTTTTTTTTTTGTCTTCTTGTAGTTGACAGGATATTATTCATTAAAAAATAATTTCTTTTAACAAAACTAATTTCTTATTAACTACTAAAAATTTCTTTTTCTGTAATTGTTTATTTTGAAAAAAAAAAAAGAAATAGATTGAAGTTATATTTACATATGAATTTTTTAGTCTAATTATTATTAATAATATATTAATTTTGATAAGTATAATAGAATTTTTTAGGTAACGAAAATTATTCTAAAATGATCCGTCATGATCTGCATATCCAGATAGTTCAACAGAACTAGCTCAGCAGTTCAGAAGTAAGCAGTTCCAAAAGAACTACTAGCTCCCAGGATAGAAGTTCCGCTTTGGGCGATTTGTATGAAGAACTAACTTTAAATTGCATAGTTTTGAACACAGTGTGAGAAATCTGAGTTTTGCAGCTCTCAGACCCCTTAATGTTGAATAAAATAAATGATATATTTTTTAAATTATAAAATTTTTAAAAATTTAATTACCCATTATATTAATAATATATATTAATTTTGTTTATATTTTTATTTAACATGAATTAAATATAATTTTTAAATTTTTTTACTTTTTTATAAATGTATCTTTTTAATTAATATGTAAGAAAAAAAAATAACTTGTGAAAAAATACAAGAGGAAAAAATTCTTCTCTAAAACAAAGTAATGTTATTGATTCTTGAGGGTTTCCTTATCGCCAACAAGGTTATTGATTCTTATCATAAGAAGAATTGTCCTTGTACCCTATTCAAGGTAGATTTCGAGAAGGTTTTTTATTAAGTTATGTTTTGGAGGTAAGTGTGCAGGTAAATTCTTGAATGCTTTGATCATTCTAAGGCTTCGATTCTCAATAATGGTGTTCCTTCTGGCTCTTTCTATTTTTTTAATGGGTCAAGTAGGGTTGCCCTTTGTCTCCATTTCTCTTTATCATCGTTATTGAGCCTCTTTCACTTTTACTCAACTAGATGCACTCTTTGAAGCTTTTTTCTAGTATTCAATTTCCTAATGGCGGGTCGACAATCACCCATCTTTAGTTTAAAGATGACATGCTTTTATTCACTAATCCTTGTATTTCAAATTTTTTGATGATTGTCAGGATGTTAAGGTGTTTTTCTCTCATTTCGGGGTTGAAGATCAACTTTAACAAGAGCTCTATTTCTGGGATTAGTACTTCAAGTCAAACCTTGGCTGATATTGCATCTCATGTGTGTTGCAAAATTGTCGCATTGCCTTTCACTCACTTGGGCCTTCCTCTTGTGGCCTCTCCTAACAGGATTTCCACTTGGCAATATATTATTGCGAAGATTCAAGGTCATCTTGCTCTTTGGCAAGGTAAAATTCTTTCTTAGGCAAGTCTACTTGCTTTGATTAAGTTCACCATCTCTTTGTTGCCTATTTATTACCTATCTGTTTTTAAGATTCCTATTTCAATGACTAATACAATTAATAAGCTTATTCGCTCCTTTTTCTAGTCAGGAGGGGGAGATTCTATGAGACTCCAAGGAGTAAGTTGGTCTTTTCTTACTATGCCTAAAAAGCTCAGTGGTTTAGGCATTTCATATATTCTCATCCATAACCAGGCACTTCTCTTGGAATGGCTTTGGAGAATTGAACCTTTAAATCAGTCTTTGTGGAACCAAGTTGTTCGTTGTAAGTATAATGTTCCGCAAATTGATTTCATTCCTAATCACACATCCACAAACTTTTGTCCTTTTTGGGCTGGTTTGGTTTCCACTATTAATGTTGATGATTTTTTTGTTTTCATTACAATAGTATTTGTTACAAGCTTGGTCATGGTGACACTATTTTATTTTGGACTGATTGGTGGGTTGGCTCCTGTTCTTTATATATTTCTTACTTGAACTTGTTTAGCATCTCTAAGTAGAAATGGTCCATTGTTATTGATATGGGTCATTAGGATGATACGGGTTGAAGCTGAAAATTAATTTGGGAAAGGGAACTCTCTCCTTCTGAGCTAGTTTCTCTTAGTGGCTTGCTTTGTATACTGAATGGCAAACACCTTATGCTGGCTAAGCCTGATACAGTCTTCTTAAATTGGAAATGAAGGAATTTGGTTTCAGTGAATGTTTTGTTACCATAATTTCCTTTGTATATGGTATGGCTATAATCCTTGCTTGCCTTACTTTTGGACTAATCTTGTGCCGGCTAAAGTGGAAATGTTTACTTGGTTTGCAATGATAGATCATCTTTCTACTAACTGTTTCAGATTCCTTATTAGGCTTTGCCCCATTTCTATCAATCAGTGTTCTGTTTGTGGTTGCTTTGGTGCACATTTTGTAGCATTGTATTTTTACTTGGAAATTATGGTGTTTTATTCTTAAATTGGTGGGGCTTTTCCTTTGTTATGCCTGAGAAAGGGGACGATCTTTATGTACATTGGCACTTTTTTGTGCATGGTAAGGTTCAATGTAGGTTATGGACTTTTCTTTACTTTGCCATTAATTGGACTTTTTGGCTCATGCACAATGAAAGGGTTTTTAAGGGTGCTAATCTTGATTTTATGGAGTTAGTGCACCTTGTCTTTTTTAGATGTTGCCTTTGGATCAGAGCGATTATGCCATCCTTTCGTTAGGATTTGAATGCTCAGTGGCGCTCCTCTGCTTTCTTTAAAGGATGTTGCTTAAGGAGCCTTGTTTCTTGACTGTTGTTTTTAGCTTGTTCTGTTTTGTCCGGCTTTGCTTTTCTGCTTCCATTTTTTAAAGCCATGGCTTGAGACTTGTTCTTGCCGCTTTGCTTAGTTCTAGGGAGGGTTTTTTATCAACTTGTGTCAATCACAAGTTGTTTTTCTCCTCAAATTAATAAAAATAAAGAATAATTTATCAAAAAAAAACAAAGCAATGTAGCTTGAAAATACCACAAGTCCAATCAAAATAAGCAAATTCCAACAAATATAATAATAATAATAATAATAAAAGAGATCAAAATCTTGGACTAAGTCTAAATAGAAAGAAAATAACTGATAATGCTATGTTGAGAATTTTTGCCAGCGATCAGCATCTTTATCAATATTGTCCTTGAAAATTTTGACAACTTGTTCTTTATTAGACTCAAACATCAATTTCAAATCTATTAAATTTATTAACATTAAATTATATTTAATTCATGATTGTTAGGATTGCAATTCAAATCGTACGATCATACGATCCTACAATCCAAATATTATAAACGATCTGGATTGTTATAGGATTGCATCCCTTATAGGATCGGTAGGATCGTACGATCCTACAACGATTATAGGGATCCTATATATTTATAAGAGAAACTATGTTTGCGAGCCATGTTTTGCTAAAAAAAAAGTGTTAAATCTGTCTCGTTTCGACGCTAATTATAACTAACTTTTGTAGAATTGATGCACATTTATAATAATCATGATAATTATTTATTTGATGATATTTTTTTAATAATTGTTAAATATTATTTATTGTAATATTTCTTTTGATTTTTTTTTAAATATTGATAATTCAAAAATATTTATTATAATATACAATAAATTTGATAAAATTATAAAAGTTTACATATTACAAATGCCATTAGAATGACAGATAGCAATCTTTTAAAAAGTATCAAAAAAATCAATTACAAATATTGTAGTGATGAATACCAACAAAATTAACAAACATTATTTTATTACTAAATAACATTATAATAAGTTACATTTAATCGATATTTGTAAAAAAAAAGATAGTATATATCTATTTTGCTATTTTCTTAATTTTTAATAATATTATAATAAATTATTTTTGTTACAAAGTATGTTTTTATTGCAAAATTTTAGCAATTTGTTACCAATCATTTTTATTTATATATTATTGTGAAAAATTTAATATTTTATGTATATTTATCAAGTAAAATACTTGATATAGGTGGACAATGATCACTAAAACTTGTGTTATTATAATGTTTAAACATAATTTTTATTTTAAATTTAAGTATAAATCTATTTATTATTATTTTTAGTCTATTTGTAAGATCTTACGGTTCTACAATCCGACCATGAAGAACTCTGATAGATCTAAAGTAGGATCTTGCTCTTGATAACCTTGATTTAATTTGTAATAAATTAAATAATTAATACTTAATTAATTGTTAGACTATTATAATAATTAATATTAAATAATATATAATTATAAGGGACATATTAACAATATGAGAAATACATTTATAAAAAAATTAATTTTATATAAAGTATTCTTTTTTGGTAATAATATATAAATGTACAAACTTCAAAAGTGCATGTGAGACACCAACTTCTCCCCACCACAATTCAAATACTCAACTCCACCCTCCTGCTCCTCAGCTTCCACCACCACTGCATCGAGAACAACAATAACTCATTTTAAATGGCAATTTGGTTGAAAAAATCATATAGAACCATCTCCTTTTATTTAAAGAGAAATATTATAAACCGAAATTCATGGACTCCTTACTGTTTTTCATCTAATTCAGAGATACCAATTTTACAAATTCAACCATCATTTGCACGCTTCGATTTCTCGGCTCAACGATTCAAATCGACCAAAGCTGTTGCAGAGCACTTGTATTCTAGCAATGATGAAAACGATGAGGTAATTTTACACGTCCTTCAAATTAGTTACACTAATTATTACCCCTTATTCTTACCATGACAATGCTTTTTTTCTTTTTTCATTTTTTTTTTCACTTTATTTAGGGTCTAGATTTTTTTTATCATTATTTCCTATGCTTACTTTGTTAACAAAATCTTCCAATTTTCTTTGCGACAAAAATTGGTATTTTTACGAAAGAGGATGCTTTTATTTATTAATTTTCGTAAATTAACCTATTTTTTCACAATTCTTTTTATTTGTGAAAAAAAAAATTTTATTGACATATTTTGAATTAAATAATAATTTATTTTAGGCTAAATAATAATTTTTAAAAAAATAATATAATCTAAGTGAATGGAGTCGTTGTATTGACACGTGTCATGAATTATAATTTATTTTTATAAATATTTATTATTATATTTGATTATTAATATATTCAATTTATGTGAAAATATATAAATTTAAGTCAAGTATTATATTTATTTTTATAAATTTTTATAATTAATTAATATTTTTATTTAATAATGATTTTCAGCATTCATAAGTACATTCATTGGATGTATATAAATATATAAATTTAAATGTCATGTACTAACATCATATTTTTTTTATATAATTTTTATAATTAATTAGTCAATAGATTTTATCATGATTGTCATTTAAGACATTTATTTTATATATAAACATATGAATTTTATTAATGTTTAACAATTAACCCTTATATGCTGGATTCGGATCTATCAAGAGTTTTGGCCATAGATTTTAAAACAAAAATCGCGCTCAACTGTAAACACTGGCTCATGCTTTGGGCCCAGAAATTAAAAGAATAAAATGAAACTACTATGGACAATGAAACAAACCAGGAACGTCACAAGTTCGGACCCATAGTCATTGCACTTGTCTTTTCTACACGTGCTCAACATTTTTAATCATTTTTGTGATTCTTTTGTTTTATATGTGTTTCTCACTTTTTTTGTCATTTTAAATTTTCTCGTTGCAAATAATAAAATAATTCTAACTATTTTATTTTCAAAAAAACAATCCTAACTATTTTAATATATCTTTTTTTTATTAAATTTAATATTAATTTATTTAATAAATTTATTACTAAATGAAAAAATATTTATTATAAAAAAATTAATGAAAACTATTACAAACTATATGAAAAAATTATATAAAAAGCAATATATAAAATTATATTCACTAAAAATAAAAGTGATTCATTATCAAATAGTAAAATATTTTTTATAAATTCACTATTATAATGAGAAAATAAGAAAAAAAATATTTACTACTACAAATTCACTATGAAAAAAATAAATTCACTATTAAAAAATAAATATTCATTATAAACAAATAATGAAAACTACAACTACAAATTTGAAAATAAATATTCTATAAAAAAAATAGAAATATGTAAAATTAAATTCACTAAAAATGAAAATTAATTCATTACTAAAAAATAGAATATTCACTATAGGAAAAAAATAAATTCACTAAATAAAAAAAATCATTACAAAGAACTAATAAAAACTATCATTGGTTACCTTAAAAAATTCTATAAAAATATAGTAATATGTAAAATTATATTCACTAAAAATAAAAAATAATTCATTATCAAATAATATATCATTGAATAAAAAATATTCTCAATTTTTTATAATGAATAATCTAATATTTGATAATGAATAACTTTTATTTTTAGTAAATATATAGTTTTTATTAGTTCTTCATAACGAATATTCTTTTGTTCAATCGTTAATTTATTTCTTCAATAAAGTAAATTTGTAATAATAAATATTTTTTAAATAAAAAATTAAAAAAAATATTCACTAATACAAATTCACTATATCAAAGAAATAAATTTATTACTATATAAAAAATGAAATGAAAGAAAAATAAATTAGTAAAAAAAAAGGAAAAATAAT
>CAOJBK010271234.1:0-10804 GCA_948294925.1 Codiaeum variegatum | reverse complement strand
TAATAATTAGTCAACAAGTCAATGTAATTAGCACATGAAATTAGTAGGAATCATCTTTGCCAAATAATTAATCACATCTCATGTAATTAATTATCATCTTAGTCTAAAGTCATTTCAATTAGTCATACCCATTTGTATCTCTTACAAACTAAGACATAATTAAAATTTTCCTTTTGTGAATTGAACATCAAGATATGCTAGGAACTTTGTAAATTTAATTACATGTTCAATTCTATCATCATTAACAATTAATTAAACTCTTTAATTAATTATTAATATAATACATACATGCTAATGGGAATCACCAGTTGGTATGTGACTTACTAGGTTCATGTTCTAATTAGTAATGGGATAAATAAAACTCCTTTCTTCCCATTAAGTGTGTTAACCTAATTCCACACTTAGTCCCATAATTCATGAGTGACGTCTAGCATAACATATCACGAAAAGCCAATTAGAAATGAATGTCAGTGATCATATCCTTGACATAAACATGGACCTCTCGATCATAATTACCGTGCACTCAAATCCCTTCACTATGGAATCCGGATCTCAGCTAGGGTCTTAGAAGAAGTCAAACCCTATGTGCTAGATCATATGACTTCTATCTAGTATGAGTTCTTGATAAAATGATTCCAACTATAAACTCTTTCTAGTGAACTGTATCCACTCTGATAAAAAATTTGTGTATCAAGAACAACCAGAAGTCATAAGATTCCTTCCTTGGTTACCCAAGTTAATGAAATCTTTCTTGGTTAAACATTTATCCCAACATACCACAGATTATGGCCACCATATAACATATACCAATACATGACTAGCACCAATATGTAAGTAGTAACAAACCATAGCCTCCAATATGCCAGATAAAATATCACCTCAAGTCTAAGGATTAGGGCCACTACATGCCATATACCAAGCTCTAGGGCATACACTGCTGACACCTGGTTCGGAAGAGAGGGTCAAGTAGCATTACTAAACCTATTGGAGTGGATAAGGGATGGAAACTTAAGAGGCTTCATAAGGGGCCTTCAAAAGTAAATGATGCCAGAGCTCCGGTGGAGGAGGGTCGAGTAGGCACTATTTTAACATCCAAAGAGACGTGGTGGATGGGCTCATAAGGGACCATGCAGCATTCGCCCAAGTACATGGTGAGGTCATGAGTTTCCCAGATAGGATAGCCCTCAATTGACGGTCTTTCCATAAGCTTATCAGCCAGTACTACCAACACGTCCATGTGTTGAGGGATGAGTCTCTACTATCGCAGCATTATAATAATTTCTCTAAGTTTTCAGCCTTCTGAGGCTGTTAAGAATTTGGCGTAGTGGATCATCCTCATCCCTGAGGACTTGCTAACTTGGGTTCCTCTATCCCAGCCTACTTCTGAGAAGCTCCCTCAAGGTATGAAAAAGGCTTCCCTTGCTAACTTGTTACGATTTCATTTGCAGGGGGCATTCCAACTAGTCCAATCAGTGGGGCTGAAACAAGTGCCCATTCTACTTCAGTTCTTCCCAGGGCCAAGCCTACTTTTTGAGGGAAATGATGGAGGCTCAAGGAGCTAAAGGGGTTATGGAGTATCTTTTTGGGCTTTCACAGCCTACCGGGGCTGTTAAATGGGTGGCCGAGGTTCACGAGGTGATCGAGGCTCATGAGGTGGATCAGTCTATAGCCCTCATGATTATTGAAGCTAAGCTCGGCCTTAAGGGCCTTGATGAGGGGTTTGACGATCTACCTGTTTTACCTATTAAAGATGAAGGGTCATCAAAGTTGGGAGGCCAGTTGAGGTTCTTACAATGGATGGGAGAGTGTATATAGATGTATATGGTGAGACTCTTCCCATCCCTTTTTCCTATAGAGGGAACTTGTCTACCGAATTGCCTTAAGGTCCACCTACTCAGTCCACTGGGGATGGTTCTTCAGGTCCTCTAAGCCTAGTCATCTCCAGAGACTATGCTTCAAACACCTTGAAGGTTCACCTTTGTCTTGTCTCTTTTTTTTATATATATAATCTTTTTCTCACCCTCTTTTTTTCTTATAGGAGGTTGTTGTTCATTTAGAAGGGCTGCTCAATGACTTGAAAGAAAGCTGTGCCTCCCATACAATGCTAGAGAAGCAAGTGGAAATGCTTCAGAAAGCTCTTGAGGAGAAAGATAAGGCCCTATCAACTAAGAAGAAGGCCTCAGAGGCTCATGCTATAGAGATGAAGTCTCTCTAAGATAAGTACCAAAACATGGAGTCTGCCAATGAATTCTTGAGACAACAAGCTATGGGCATGGAGATAAACAATTTTAAGCTTGAAGAGCACTTGCAGAAGGTAGCTAATGAGGCTCAGAACTCGAGTGAAGCTGCTGACATCTATGTGAAGAAGATAGAGGCCTTGGTGGATAAGCTGCCACAGCTTCTGAGAAGGGAGGTTCAGAAATTCATCGAATCCCGCTTCTTCAAGGGATGACATAGTGTCAAAGTGGTCCAGAAGGGGGTAAAATGGTACGATAGGGGCTTAGCTTCAATTTTTGAGAAGTTTCTAGAGGTGAAGGCTCACTTTAATCCCTTAGCTTCAGAGTGAGTTATATTAGACATCCAGCTTTGGGAATATCTTGACGGCATGGATTCCCACGACCTCTACTTCCTAGAACGAGTACATTCCTCCTTCGAAAAATCAAAAGAACCCTCTCGAGTTATCTGCTTCTAGCCATTTGGACTCAAATTCTGAGTACCAAATGCCTATCAGTGCCCTGATCCAGGCTTCAAACCAAGGGGCTAGCTCTTTATGGATTCCTCCTTCCCGAGGTTATGCTTCCTCAATTGTATGATTAGTTGTATATGTAATTGTAACTTGTAATTTTTTATAGCTTGTAATTTTGTAATTTATAATCACTGTAACTTGTACTGTCATTCTTTGATTTTAATGAAATTCATTTTCTCATTTTTCTTCTATCTCTATTGTGTAACCTTATTCTTATTTGCCTTCAACTGAAACATACCTTAGGCTTCACTTAGTGTTGTAGCTTGACTTTGTTTAGCTTATAGGACCTTTCCTAGAAGTTCTCTTTCCTTTTAACTTGTGTTTAGTGTGCTTTCTTTGTCATGTTGTTTTCTAGTTAGGTTGGCTTAATGCCCCTCTTAAAAGGTCCTTTGCTAGTCAAGGCTAGACTTAGTGCCACCTTGGGAGGATTTTTTACCAATCAAGCTGGACTTGGTGCCCCCCTTGGAGAGTCTTTTTCCAATCAAGCTGGACTTGGTGCCCCCCTTAGGAGGGTCTTTCGCCAGTCAAGGATGGACTTGGTCTTCCTTAGATTTTTAAAGCCTTGGTGTTGGCTTTGACTACTTTGGATTTGGTGTCCACCTTGGCTCCTTGGAGTTTGGTGCCTCCCTTGGCATCTTAAGGTTTCATGTCTCCTTAACTCTTTTAGGTTTGGTGTCATCCTTGGCTCCTTGAAGTCATGGTGTCCTTCCCATCTTTTTGAAGTCTTGGTGTCTTCCTCATACCATGCCCCTCTTGGAGTGTCTTTTTCCAATCAAGCTAGGCTTGGTGTCCCCCTTAGAGGGTCTTTCACTAGTTAAGTTGGGCTTGATTCATTATCTCTAGAGGTCTTAGTGCCCCCCTTGGATGGTCTTTTTCTAATCAAGCTAGGCTTGGTGTCCCCCTTGGAGGGTCTTTCGTCAGTCAAGCTGGGTTTGATGCCTTATCTCTAGAGGTCTTAGTGCCCTCCTTGGAGGGTCTTTTACCAGTCAACCTAGGCTTGATACCTCATCTCTAGAGGTATTAGTGCCCCCTTGGAGGGCCTTTCGCCAGTCAAGCTGGGCTTGGTGCCTCATCTCTAAAGGTCTTTGTGCCCCCCTTGGAAGGCCTTTAGCGAGTCAAGTTGGGCTTGGTGCCGCATCTCTAGAGGTCTTAGTGTCCCCCTTGGAGGGTCTTTCACCAGTCAAGTTGGGCTTGGTGTCCCCCTTAGAGGGTCTTTCACCACTCGAGCTGGGTTTTATTGCTTTGAGCTTTGTAATGTAGTCAAAAGGATGCCTTTCCATTTTCAATTAAGAGTAGTGCAATTTTAAGTGTTGTAATTCCATGTATGCAGCACCTCTTTTTCTTCCATGGTTCGTAACTTATACAGGCTTCCCATTACCAAGTCTCCTAGCTTAAATATCCTGCTTCTAATCCTTCGATTGAAGTAGTTTGCAACTCTACTCTTATAAGTTGCGATTCTCATGAAGACTTGTTCTCTCAACTCATCTAGCATGTCGAGGTCGATCGTCCTCTCTTTCTCATTTTCCTCTTTGCCACAGTAGTATACTCTTCCATTAGGCTTCCCAATATCTAATGGGAGGATGGCTTCAATGTTGAAGGTGAGGGAAAAGATGTTTTGCCTATTGATTCCTTAGAAGTTATTCTATAGGCCCATAAGACATGGTACAACTACTCTCCCTAGTTTCTTCCCTATCCTTCAAGCCTTCACTTCAGCCCTTGGGTAATGGTTCTATTATTGACCTCAGTTTGCCCATTTGACTGAGGGTGGGAAATCGAGGAAAAGTGCTACCTTATGTTGAAGCATCCACAAAAGTCTCTCATATTAGCATTATCGAACTGCTTTCCATTGACGCCGATGATTTGATGAGGTGCTCAAACCTTCACACAATGTTCCTCTATATAAACTTAACCACATTATCTACTGTGATCATTGCTAGGGCTTCGGCTTCCACCCATTTGGTGAAATATTCTACTGCCACTAGGAGGAACTTCTTATGCCTAATGGTTGTTGGGAAAGGCCCCACTGTCTCCATTCCCCATTTAGCGAAGGGCCATGGACCATAGATGGGTATCTGCTCAGCTGATGGGGCCTTGTTCAAGTTGGTGAACCTTTGACATGCTTAACGCCTTCTTATTAGCCTCATAACATCTTCCTTCATTATGGGCCAATAGAAGCCCAGTCTGATGGCCTTGGCTACTAAGGTTTTTTCCTCCCACATTCATTCCATAAGCACCTTTGTGCATCTCCCTCAATACGTACTCAGCTTTAATGGGAGTCAAGCATCTGGGCCATGGTAGAGAGAAGGCCCTTTGGTATAGGACCTCATTGTACATGGAAAAGTAAGAACTTCTCCATTTTATTTTCTTTGCTAGCTTCAAATCCTCTAGGAGTTTTCCTTCCTCTAGGTATCTTCTTATTAGGTGTATCCAACAGGGTTCTGACTCTATAGCCATAATAGATTTAGGCTTGTCTGTAGAAGGCTGGGCCAGGACCCCTAAAAATATCCTATTGAAAATGTCAGTTGGGTGGGCTTTTGTGAGCTTACTTAAACTTTCTGCTCTGCTATTGGCTGCCCTTGGGATTTTTTTGAACTTGACTTCAATCCCCTTCTCCTTTGTCTTCTTCAACTGCAAGTCCGTCTTCTCTAGGTATTTGACCATGTCTAGATGTCTAGCTTTGTATAGGCCTCGACATGTCCCAATACTAGTTACAAGTCACTACAAATATGCAATGGTTCGACTTGTAGATGTTTGGCGACTAGAAGGCCTTGAAGGATAGCTTCATACTCAATAGTGTTGTTGGTTATAGTGAAGTCCAGCTTCAGGGAGAACTCTATCACTACTCCTTCTTCATTCTTCAGCATTACTCCAACTCCACTGGCTCCCTTGCCACTAGCTCCATCAATGAACAGCTCCAATTTGACCCTTCGGATTTCACCCTCAGGTTGCCCCTATGATTCGCTTCCTGACATCACCTCCGGTGGAAACGAGCATTATGAAATTAAGTCTGCCAGAGCTTGAGCTTTGATGGCTTTTCGAGGCCTATATTCTAGGCCATATCCTCCCAATTCTATAGTCTAACATAGTAATCTTTCAGAAAGTTTTGGCTTGTGCAGGAGCTTCTATAAAGGTTTGTCTATGACTACTACTCCTTGGTGTTCTTACAGGTAGATTTTGAACTTTCTGCATAAGAGCACCAAGGCATACACCATTTTCTCGAGGGGGCTATAATTCAACTTTGCTCCATATAATACCTTAATGAAATAATATACTATTTTTAAAGACCTCCTTCTTCTCTAACCAGCACTGAGCTGACCACGTGCTACGAAGCTGAAAGTACAATAGGAACTCTTTATTAAGAACTGTTTTTAGGCTAGGAACTTCTTCAAATCATCTATAACTTGCTATCAATCTTTTGTTCATTCAAAGGCGGCACTTCTTTTGAGCTTTTTGAATAATGGGAGATATTTCTCCCCTAATTTTTACATGAATCTATTTAAGGTCACCAACTTACCTGTCAAATTTTGGACTTCCGTTACACTTCTTGTGGGGTTCATCTTTAGGATGGCTCAGACCATGTCCAGGTTCGGCTCTATCCCCCTTTCACTGACATGATAACCTAGGAATTTAGCGCTATGGATGAAAAAGGCACATTTTTCTAGTTTCAGCCTCATTCCATATGTGTTCATCACTTTAAACACTTCTTTCAGGTCTTGAATGTGTTACTGGAAGCTCATGCTTTTGACCACTATATCATTCGAGACTCCTTCCTCGCCGCTTCATGAACATTCTATTGATGAGTCTCTGATAGGTAGCTCCAGCATTTTTTAGTCCAAAGGGCGTGGACACATAACAGTAAGTTCCTTTCTCTATGATGAATCAAGTTTTTTCCTCATCTCCTTCATCCATTCGGATTTGGTGATAACCTTGCTTGGCATCAAGTAGTGAGAGATATCTATACCTGGGTCTCAAATCTACCATCTTATTTATCATAGGCAGTGGATATGAGTCCTTGGGTCATGCTCTATTCAAATTAGTGAAGTCCACGTACATACGATAGTTGTTGTTAACTTTCTTTACTATCACCACATTGGCAAGCTAGTTTAGGAACAGCACCTCCCTTATGAACCCTGCTGTAGTTAGCTTTTCAATTTCTTCATCGATGACTACTTGCCTCTCCACCCTAAAGCACCTCTTCTTCTATTTAATGAGCTTAGATGTACGGTCTACATAGAGTTTGTAAGAAATTAATCGTGCTCAGTTGTAACACCTGCAAGTGCATAGGATCATATTAAGTAGTAAAATCGACAAGTTCCGATATCACTCTCCCAAGGGATTCATTAGTTTATTCGATCAAGCACTAACTCAATCTCCTAGTCTATTGTCTAGCTCACGATAATCTTCGGGTTGAGTGAACTAATTTTAATTTAATGTAAACTTTAAAAACTGAACTTCACTTAAAAAACTCTAAAGAAATTCAAAATTTTAATCTATAAATTAAGATGGATTAAAGCATCCACCTAGACTTTAACTCATATTACTCAAATTGTATGTTCAATCAACAAACTAATGAATATGTCTATTAATCATTAAGTGGGATTTTTCACAAAATTAGGTTTAAATCTTTCTCAAGTAATTAAACCCCTAATTTCTAAGTAATAGAAGGGGAATATCTTCTCAATCCTATTTAATTAGAAACAACATGAAGAATCAAAGAAAATTAAAAAACTCTAGTAGTTTGTGAATCTATCTCTAGAAAACACAACTAACCTATAAAGCTTTTGAATATTCTAGTTTTAAACTCTCTATCTCTAGTAAAGCCTAAACAACACAAATCAAGAACAAGCATGTTATTGTCATTTATTTATAGAAAATAATTATCAAAAGCTAAACTTGATAAAAAAAACATAAACATTCATTGAATAAAAACATTGATCAATCCACACAATCGAGTAATACTCATCTAATCTAGGTAGATAAATGTATGTAGTTCATAATTAAAGCAAAAGAACAAGAAAAACATAAGAAGGTGCAGAAATCCATGGAACCCATGAAGACTCAAAGAGATTTCAGCCTTATCCTTGTAATTCTAGCTCTAATTTAAGATGATGATTCATAATACACCCTTAAAAACCTTCCTTAATATGTTTTTCTCAGGTTTTTGGAACCCTATATTGACTTTGAATGAAGTTAGGCAAGTCTTTTCACAAGATTCCAATTCACCTCCATAATCTAAAAATTCCATTCTTTAAATAAGTATCAGAGTGCTCTCATGGGCAGCTCTCATGGCCCATGCCTGTGCCTATGACAACCTCTGTAAATTATTACCCTTAGTCTAGTGAGAGGCAACTAAGCTCTCACGGTCCCTGTCACGGACCGTGACGGGAACTGTGAGAAGCTACTATTTCTCACACCTCTATTTTGGTTGCTTCCATAGGTGAGGTCTTCTATGTCACGTCCCGTGGCGCTGGCCGTAACAGACTACTGCCATGCAGTCTCTCACCCAATCTCATGGGCTGTCTCACAGGCCGTGAGGCAACCTTGAGCCTTCATTCTTCGCTCTATTTTTGTGCATTTTCTTTATTTTTCAAGCCTGGCCCTCGAAATAGTTCCTTCTAGCTTCGAAATTCAATTTTATTGCTTAGAAATGACTAAAAATCACTAGAACAAACACATTAAATACAATTTAATAAGTAAAATCCACTAAGAATATATGGTAAAATAATGTATAATTTGCTAGTTATCAAACTCTCCCACACTTGGACCTTTGCTTGTCCTCAAGCAAACCTAAGCACAATCAATACAATTTCCACTTTTAATATATCAAAGACCTAAGAAAATCAAGACAAGAAGAAGATTACAAATTCATTCGCATAGACACTTAGTTTTCACGATGACTTAGGTTTTTTTTATTAAACTAGGGACACAGTTATTGATTTCGGAATCCGTGAAGGCAAGTTCTCACAAGCTAGCTCCAAAGCAATTCAATCAACATATTAAGTGTCTAATCTTAACAAGATGGCTTCATCAAGAAATTCAACCTAAGCATTTCTCGAGTCATTTAATCGATTTCTCTTGGGAAGTGAAAAAAAAAATTAGTGCAAAGTATCATGAGATTTTCAAATTTTTAAGGGACCCGACTTAGCTAAACTCATCACTAGTCTTTTGACGTGAAGGTAAATGCTTTGTGGCTCCAACCCCCAATTACTCAACTAGTCACGAACTTGATTAGCCGGCTACTAGCACTATTCAAGGTTTTGCTTTTATATATTGCTTTGGGCAATATGAAACTAGCAGAATATGTTGTAATTTTCAAAATCCCTAATTTTTTCTTTTCGCATATTTTTCTCATGAGTACAATTCATTTTCAATTTGGTTCCATTTCCCAATAAAATCTATTAAAAACTCAAGTATTAACTCTAGTTTCCTAACATGACTTATGCTAAGAGAAAGACTAAATACTCAACCGTTACTAAACGCCTTAAAGCTTAGTCATAGGAACTGTGACAAGTGGATTCCTACTTTCAACCACTATGTTCAAAGTTTAAACAAAAACCAAAAAGATTATGAAAACTAAAGTCAATGTGAGTGAAAAAAAATTCAATTTTTAAAAGTCGTAGTATTACAAGTGAAAATTGTATCATGTTGTGCTTGGTCTGCTATTCATATAATTATGCATAACAATAATTAAACCATCATACAATCATGCATACAAGCAATATATTAACCCCCACACTTAAATCACACATTGCCCTCAATGTGTGTAAAACATGATAAACAAGAACGGGGAAATAAATACTGCCCTGAAATAGATGAATCCAGACTTCCATAAATAATCATCCAAGCTATGAAGTTCGGGAATTAAGCTACACAACAAGGTCAGTCTTGTTTTGGTTTCGCAATGAAATAAAAAAAATATACAATCATTCCAAATTCAAATAAAATAAAATAAATAAAAAATAGCTAAACAAACACAAAAATAAGGAAAACTAAAGAAAATAAAATAAAGAGTTCTGAGAGAAAGAAAGATCGCCCCTGAACCGTGCATTAGAAGGATGGGCTATCAGATGTATACCCTGCCTCATCCTCACCCTTTGTCCGGGCATCCGTGATGGATAGAGATGTACTCTCATGAATCTCAGTCTCTGCATCACTGCTCTCAGGTACTTGCTCGACTACAGTAGGTGCTAGAGGTGCTTCTTCAACAATTGATATGGCGGGGGGAGTGGTGGAAATAGGTACCGTTGGAGTTTCAGATGGTCCGACATGCATCTCGTAAGGTATTGGAGGTAACTCTGGTCTCTTAGGCTTTTTGAGGCCTAAGTGTTTCAATATTTTATCCATCACCTTGCCCAACCAGTGGCAATGCTTCCTTTCTTGAGCCATCTCACCTAAAATCTATTATTGCTGCTAGTAAATGTCCTCCATTGATACCCTAGGAGGCATGGAAGGTCCAGCGGATGATGCTCTAGTCGGTGGAAGAGGTAATTCCAGATTCTCCAAAGGTGGAGTAGGAGCTCGAGGCATCTGAACCTTTGATATATACATCATGTTGGATACGCACTATCAGTTAAACAGAAGCATATCACCATCTTTCCTTACTGTGCTTAAGTGATTGGCCACTTTGAGCCTCTTTGCCAACCTGGTGATATAGCTTCCTCCATGAAGACCTCTATCACTCCTCAATGTCTTAGCTTGATTGAAGAGCATCCTTACCAATCATTGAGTAATGTTGAGATCAATGTGCTTCTTCATTACATAAATGTAAAAGAGGTCTTCCATAGTCACGTGCCCCCAAGAATCGGTCTAAGGATCAATCGACCTCCTCACGATATAATGAGCACACTGCATACCTATATATTGGAATTTGGAGGCTTTCACTTTTCCTCTCTCCAAGGCTCCTACAGTAGGAGCAAATTATCTCTAAATATCCTCCAGTCTTTCATGAACTCTACTTACCCAATCCAAGGACGTATTGGCAAAAGATGCCATTGCAAGATCCTCTAGCTTACAGATGCTAAAGCCAATGGCTAAGTCGGCTATACTCTTTGTGAACAT
>CAOJBK010269950.1:0-23359 GCA_948294925.1 Codiaeum variegatum | reverse complement strand
TAATATGTGTGTCGTCTATTATGCCATGGATTTCCTCTATGACATGGTTTGCCTCTTCGTCTGAGTCATACCTAAGATGAATACCATTCATTGTTTTCTTATAAAGATGCCACCTCTGGTGATGTATCTGCCGGCAAGTTGTCTAAGGGTTCTCCATTCTGATTTGGATGATCCTTTAGGATACTCACCTTTGGTGAGGTAAATGTAGATGTCCCAGTACTATGGTTTCTCTTCCACTTGAAGGCTAATGTAATGAGTTTGAAAACTTGGTTGGCGCTTTATGCTTATTAAGATAGGATGGATAATGAACCCATTATGTATCTCTATCATTGATGCCAGAGTTGCCAGTGCATCAGTGAATATGTTCTGAGTCCTTAGAAGGTAGTTGAATGATAATGTGTCGAACTTATTGGCCAACTCTTTGAGGCACTTATGGTAAGGAACCAATCACTCCTCTTTGATTTTCCACCTTCTCAGGGCTTGCGAGACTATTAGATAGGAATCGCCGTAGACCTCTAAGTTCTTGATGCCTATTTGGAGAGTTGCTTCTAGTTTCGATATACATGCTTCATATTCAGCCTTGTTATTGGTTATATCAAAATCCAGTTTGATTGCTATAGGTAAGCATTCATTGTAGGCATAAGGAACACCAAGCTAGCACAATAATCTTTATGGTTTGTAGCACCATCAGAATTAGTTGTCGTGTGTCAGTTTCCATGAATAATATGTCTTTATTAGGAAACTCAAGTTCTTCCCAATGTTCATCGGTTGGGACCGCAGCCAGTTGATCGACGATGACACTACTTTTGGTGGATTTCCTCTGAATGTATTTGAGGCAATAAGTTTCGAGGACTGTCATCCATCTTGCCATCTTACTATCTAGGACAGGCTTTTCGATGAGATATTTAAGGAGACTCTGATTAGTAAGGACATGTGATAATGTCTTAGTTTATGGAAAATCCATACTAGAGCCAAGCAGAGCTTTTCAATATACTTGTAGTTGAGTTTGTGAGTCAAAATTCTCTTAATTAATAGATGATGTTTTCTTTATGCGTCTAGGGCTTTTTGAGCTAGCATTGCTCTATGGCTTCTTCAATGATAGTTAAGTAAAGCAGTAAAGGTTGACTGGTCCTAGGAGATTATAAAATTGGTGGACTCAACAGATACTTCTTGATTTGTTCAAAGGCCTTCTAAAATTCCTCAGTCCATTGCTTTGAGGAATTCTTTTTCAGTAAGTCAAATATTAGGCTATAGGTATCGAGTAATTAGTGAATGAACCGACTGATATATTGAAGGCAACCGAGGAATCCCCATATCTCCTTTTCAATTTTAGGAGGTTTCATGTTAAAGATGGCTTTAGACTTGGCTAAATCCACTTCTATGCCTTTTTTACTGACAATGTAAACGAGGAACACTCCATATGAGGCTCTAGATATGCACTTTTTAGAATTTAACTTGAGATTATACTGTCGAAGTCTAAGGAAGAACTTCTCCAGTGCTTGTAGATACAGTTCAAGAGTTGCACCTTTAACGACCATATCATCGATGTAGACCTCCACTTCTTTATGCATTAAGTATGGAAGATTATAATAGCCATTTTCTGATAAATGGCTCCAACATTTTTTAGTCCAAATGGTAGTAGTCTATAATAATAAGTACCCCATTCTATGATAGAAGTTGTATTCTCCATGTTTGAAGGATAAAATAGGATCTGATTGTACCCTGCGGCCATATCGGTTAATGAAACCATCTCTGAACTGGCTAATGCATCAACCAAGAGGTCTATGTAGGGTAGTGGAAAATCATCCTTGGGGCATGTGTTGTTCAAGTCTCGATAATCCACAAGCATTCTAACTTTGCCACAGGGACAATATTTGCGAACCAGAATGGATAGTTGATTGGTTCAATGAATATATGAGTAAGTTGTTTGGATACATTTTCCTTGATTTGAATAGACTATGCATACTTCATGCATTGGAGTTTTTGCTTAACCGGCTTGCAGTCTGGATAAGTCAGAATCTTGTGGATGGCAATGCTTGGATCTAGTCCTATCATGTCACTGGGTTGCTAGGCAAAACAATCTTCAAACCATCTGATTGCAAAGTCGGTGTCCTGTTTGTTTGAGCATGCAGATGCAATGAATGAGTTTTTAGGCATGTCATGAGTGCCAATGTTTATGGGCTCTTTAACTGCATCTTTTATTTCATTAATTAATTTATTTTATTTTTCTGTTTACTTGAGGTCAGATTCATCAAATGGAACAGTAGAAGAAAATAAGGAGACAGGCTCGTGGTAAGAAAACATAGATGTCTTATTAATAGGGGAGAGGTCCATAGTTACATCATATTCATAGTTAATTCCTAGTAGACCTGTTACATCATTATCAGATTCAGACTTAGAAGAGGATTCAGAACTAGTAGTTGACTCTGACTCTGACTCTGACTTAGCTTTAGTTTATAGTTCATTATTAGATTCAGTTGCTTCAAATGGACTCTCATCAAAGCACAAGTTATTCAGTTTTCCCTTGGCAAGCTTGATCATAGTAGAGAGGTAAAATTTCTCCTCCTTGTTAGTGAGAACAGCTATGTCACCTAAGAGGATTGCTTCTATGTTCTCCTCATAATCATTCTCTAAGAAGTATATAGATTGGCAATCTTTAGTAGTCAGTTTCACGTCAAAGAACTGCTCTAATCTAGGAATTCAGATTCTACTAATAGGTAAGATCCATGGTTCAAGGAAAGCATAGTAAGGAACATTCTCTTTCTCCATGACAAAGTAGCCATTCAAGGTTCTGAAGTATGGCCTGAGGATGATATCAACTTCACCCCCCTTTTTGGCAATTGTCGAGTTCTTTCTAGCTTTTTCCTTTTCTTCCTCAAGTTCATCATCAGTTAGCTTATAGCCTAAGCCAAATGGAGGAACAGATATGGGGTACTCATTGAAGGACTTGATACCTTGTTGATTCTTGCCTAGGCCCATAACAGGAAAATAAGCCGGGTATTTGAGAATATTCCCAACTATTGGGTTGTAGTAAGGATCGAAATTCAAGGTAAGTGGCTCTTTCACATTCTCTATAGTATGAATGAACTGAACAAATGAGAAGCCAGATAAAGCATATGCCGACAACTTGGGTTGGATCTCCAAGATGGGTACAGTGTCTGGGACTTCAGATTTTCCCGATAGATCAGCCTTAATGGTAACAATACCACCTTTCAATGGGAACTTGACCCTTTGGTGTAGAGTAGATGGCATAGCTTTGGTCTAATGGATCCAAGGGCTACCCAGGAGTAGATTGAAGCATAAATGCACATCAATGACTTAGAAAGGGACTTTAAAAGTAGTCGAGCCTATGGTGATGGTTAGTGTAGCCACCCCAAGTACCTCTCTTTTGGAGTTGTTATAAGCCTTTACAATTTGGTCTGAAGGAGTGAAGTCAGTGGCAATTAACCCCAAACAGCTTGCAACTTTAAAAGGGCAGACATTCAGTACAGACCTATTGTCAACTAAGGTAATGGGGACAGTCTTCTCCCTTATGGTAATAGTGATGTACAGAGCATCATTATGAGGACCCCCAGGCAGAATCTCATTGTGTGAGAAAGAAATAGGAGTTCCCTTTGTGGCACTAGTGATCGATGCAACAAAAGTTTTAAGGGAGATATCAAGTGATGTCTGGGTCTGGCTTAATGCTTTACAAAGAGCTTGGTAATAAGGATAAGATGACATGAGTAAATTCTAGATTAAGATGTTAGCTTGTGTCTTCTTCATTTATTTCAATATAGGATCCTTGTCAGGTTCGAGGGACCCTCTATTCTGAGCCATTGGTTGACTTGACGATGAGGCAACTGCAGGAGCTTGAGTAATTCAGATAATTCTGGTTATAACATCTATATCTTGGCCCAAATTCCTCAAGTTTATGATGACATAGCATTAATTATGGAGAATTGACCTTACTAAGGAAGTTTGGCCAATTAAAGGTGAGCAATTTTAGGAGAGTAACCTCTCTATGGAAGATTGGTCATCTCCGATGTAATGGAAATTACTTAGAGGGATGGCATTAGTGATGAGATCAGTTGATTCACCCTCCTCAAATTCATTTAGTATTGCATTGACATTATGCTTAGGGAGGGGATTAGTGCCAATATTGACCTCAGGCAATAAAAGCTTTTTCTCATCAATGAGATCTTGGATCTTGTAGCGAAGGGCATTGCAATCATCAGTTTTGTGCCTGGACCCTTGGTGATATTCACAAGTCTCATTCATGTTGAAGTTTTTTTCCAAAGGACTGGGAATGGGCTTGGGCTTCAATAGCTTGAAAGCGTTCATTTCCATGCATTGTCTTAAGAGGTAGCTCAAAGTTAACCCCTTTAAACTAGAAAACTCTCTTCTCTGTATTTGGAGTGGTTTGCAGGCTGTAATTGCATTAACCCTGATATCTTTCTATGTACTAGAGGTTTTCTTAAAATGAGAGGATGATGTTTGGGTTTCATCCTTAACGAGGCCAGATTCTATTGCATCTTCTAGGCTTAAGCCAATAGCAACCAAAGCCTTAAAATTAGGAAAATGTTATGTTATGATTCAGTCTCAAAACACAAGCAACAAGTTCTTGACAACTATGACAATCTGCTCAAGGTCAGCTGGTCTGTTAACCATTTGTGGCGACTTTATCCCTCTATTTAACAATAAAGGAAGTAAAATTCTCCTTGGGTAGTTGCTTGGTTTTTTCACAGTCTCTTCTTTTGATATCAACCTCCTGATTGTAGGAATATTACTTAACAAATTCAGCACATATAATTCTCATGTTTGTTTCTTAGAATCATCGAGTTGTGCAAACTAGGTCAAAGCCGCATCGGTGAGCGACTATTGGAAAAGCTAAGCAATGAGCTCATTTCCACCCCCATAGGACGGAGTGTCCCATCATAGATTCTTAAATGTGTCTCTGGGAAAGAAGTACCTCTGAATTTTTCAAATTATGGCATTTGAAATTTTAGGTGAAGCCTTACTTTAGGAAAAGGGCTTAATGCTTTGACATCCAAGAATTTTTCTTTTTTTTTAAAGGCTTGCAGATCCCTTTCCATACCTTCATACGTTTTGTCCATGTCCTTAAAGAAAGGATGATCTTCAATCCCTTTTGGGAAAGGATCCATAGCAGGGGTGACTGGAGTGTTATTTCCACGGCCAGATTATGGATTCAAAACAATCATTTCATCGTCTAAAGTGTCGGAGGTAGTGGAAGCATGGTTGGCAAGCTAGATCCTGACTTGGCTCAACATGGTATGAACCTTACCCAAAATGTCCTATTCTTTAATTTGCATCATTGCAGTGAGGGTCACTTTTTGGACTTTCATAGCATGTTTTTGTCTCTGCATAAAGGCAACTAGCATGCTAATAAGGTAGGTTGATACAGATGCAGCAGGTGGAGCTTGTGGAGCAATGGGGTAGGATGAGGTTGTCTCAGGATAATATGATGACCTTTTTGGGAAAAGGGAAAGAAAAATGGAGTATCATCTTTTGAAAGAAATAGGTAAAGTCAGGTGTAGGCAGGAAAAGAAAAGGTTTTTGAGAGGTTGGGTTTTTTGTCTGGAATAGTGCACTTTGTCCAACTTTAGTATTTTGGATGTAGTAATGCATGTATGCATAAATGCAAAATGTTTCATGATGATAGTAATATAGAGTCCATTAGGGCATACAGGACCTAAGGTCAACTCTAATCATTACATGACGACTTAGTGGTTTAACGGTTCCCCATTGACTAGAGGTATCAAGACACCTAACCACAAGAACCAAGGAGGCCCGAGTGGGTCAAACTGCTATATGTACCTCGTTATTCCAACTGAAAGGATTAGAAGGAACACCCTAGAGTTGGATGATTTTGCTATCAACAAATTAGTCCTAAGGAAGGAAGCTCACTCGATGCTACTCTCTATCCGGGTTTTCCTAATATACAAGTGCATAAGTGGTGCATGAGAACTTACTTTTGCATGATTTCAGGCCAAAATTTTGTTATTCAGAAAATAAACCACTTAATTTTGGTCAGTTCTACCAAACGTTCCCAATGGAGTTGCCAGCTGTGAGGCCCCACCCGAACGGCCCGCAAGATTTACCCCTGAAGAGTGTGCCTGCTGGCCTTTGTAGGCCCAGAGGAAACCTTTCAGATTATGCTTTTGAGGCATCACGGATTGTGGATTGGGTTCCCACATTTGTGCATCCACATGTATCCATTGGGGTGCACGTTGTGTGAAATGATTATGGTCAGCACTTAACCTTTTAGGAAAATCAATTTTATTCTAAGGTGATTAAGAAATATTTTTAATTTAACTCTATTTTAGAAAAATATCAGTTTTCTACCCCAATTGGAAAAGTTTTTTTTCTTTGGAACCAAAGGAGATGCGAGGGTTCATGATCTGAAAACATTTAAAAAAAGTTTTTGTACCATTTTAATTAAAATAAGATTTTGACCCAAAAAATAATGCAAGTTCAATTAAAAGAAAATTTTTGTGTTGTTGGAGAAAAAGGAAAGAGAAAAGGAAATTGTTGATTTTTTTTTGGGAAATTGGAAGATAATGAATTTTTGTTTTTTTGAAGATTTTTGAGATTGGAAATTTTTTTGGAACCAGGAGACTTAATTGAGAATTTATTTTGGAAATTAGGGGATTTTGAATTTGAATTTGGAACTGAAGAATTTTTTTCGTGGGAGAGTTTTGCAATGGTTTTGTCTAAAGAACTTGAGGTATAAAATTTTGAATCCCACATAGTTTACTCTTTTAAATATTCCTCTTGATTCAAACGAGCTTGATGGTTACGTTCCCACTCTTCATGGATCTATTTTTCACCACGAGCAGTAAGATCTTGGTGATATGGGTTGTAGGCCACTTTAGGTCTCACCATTGAAAAAATTGAGTTTGGAAATCATATTTTTACATGTTTATAAGCTTTTTATCAAGCTTACAACATGTGTGTATGTGGGGGGGGAGAGAGATTGTTTGTACCTAAAAATAAATTTTGGGCTTGAAAATATAAATTAATTTATCAAAGGTCCAAAAGAATTAAAATTTTGAGTGGAATGGCCCAAAAAATCACAAAGCCCATTTAGAAGTTCAATTTTAGTGACTAAGCATCAGATCATTGGAAAATCTAGAATACGAGTCTTATAGACAAAGGCATGTAACATACATGAGCATTAACTTCTTCAGGGTGACTGTTGGCCTTTCACATACTGGTTAAGAAAGTGGTTCCTGGAGGATATAAAAGTTACAGTAGCAGACATCAAAACACAATCATCTGATCAACACCAACTTATCTAGTTAATCATTTTCATGACTAAAATGAGTTAGCATCTGAACCAACCAATCCACTTTATAAAAAAAACAACCTTCACCTTCGTGAGAAGGGAGGACGACGTGGCGTTTGACTTCCATTCAAGGGATACACTAGCATGCCTAATCTTTAAGGGCTCCAACTCTAAAATCTCTATTATTTTATATTTTTATATTGTGAGGCCCTGCACAAACGGCCCGTGGGATTTCCCCCTAAAGAGTGCCCATGCGGGCCTTTGCAGGCCTAGAGGAAACCTTTCGGATTGCACTTTTGAGGTGTCATGGATTATGGATCGGGTTCCCACATTTGTGCTCCCACATGTGATCATTGGAGTGCACGTTGTATGTGAAGTGATTAGAGTTGCCACTTAACCTTTTAGAAAAATTAGTTTTATTCTAAGGTGATTAAGAAACCTTTTCAATTTAAAACCATTTTAGAAAAATATCACTTTTCTACCCAATTGGAAAAGGTAGTCCTTTTTGAAACCAAAGGGGGTTCGTGGGTTCGTGATCTGAAAACATATTAATAAAATTATGTTTATACCATTTTAATTAAAATAAGATTTTGACCTAAAAAATCATACAAGTTAAGTTAAAAGGATTGGTTTTCGTGTATGCATGAGCATTTATATCAGATGAATGCATGAACATGCCAATATGCAAATGACATCCATAAAGCGGTAAAGACAACTGATTTGTCAGGGGTCCTTCCTCTAACCCACTTCAGGTTCTAGGGAAGGCACAACATCCCAAATAAAGTGATAAAGTTTATATAAGAAAAACCATTGAATCAAGGGATCTACTCTCATGTCTTATTATCTGTGAGGAGCACACATTTCCTAAAGCACATACATTAACAAAACATATAGATATAAGTAAATTGTATAATGAAAAAAATCACAACAGATAATGAAATAATATGAATAAAATAAACATAAACAAAACAAAGAAAAGAAAAGGTTTAAAGTTGAAGCCTTGAATGACTTGCTAACGTATCCCTTTGAATGGGAATCAAACCCCATGCTATTCTCCCTTCTCACAAAGGGTGAGGGTTGTTCCGATAGCAATGAGGTTGTTGGTTTGTTTAGTAGCTATTTGATTTTAGATTATTAAAAACAATTAACTGAGAGGCTATTAATCAATTCTGATACTTGATTAATAAAATTGAATTTGAATATGAATGTACCTAAATTGATTTTAGGTTTTGGTTGATTTTAATTATGAAAATGATTTTTAAAAAATTGCCTTAATTCTTAATTAAAGGGGTTAAAAAAGATATTTGATTAAAGGTAAGAACTATATTGTACTGTGTTTACCTTTTTGCATGGTTTGGGAACTGGAGGGTCTGACGGTTTGACAAAGCCAGAGCGGGTCTTCGTTGTATTCGAAGAGTGCTGATTAAGTGTCTGAATTGTGCTGGTATAAACTGGATTGAATATTGATTGGACAAATTGATTGTCTATAATGTCTGAAATCTGAGTGTCTATAGTGTCTGTTGTCTGAAAACATTATTTTTGAGGCTCATAATATAGTAAAATAGCATAAAAGGGTGTTTGGTGAGTGTCTATAAGTGTAGTCTGAGAGC
This sequence comes from Codiaeum variegatum, assembly GCA_948294925.1. NCBI lineage: Eukaryota > Viridiplantae > Streptophyta > Magnoliopsida > Malpighiales > Euphorbiaceae > Codiaeum > Codiaeum variegatum. Next base: position 14,461 of record CAOJBK010269950.1, on the reverse strand, counting down.
TGTAAAAAGTTGGTAAAAAGGTTAGAACCTGGGTTTGCTCTGGAGGGTCAAATTTATAGAGAAACGAATCAGAAAAACCCTAAATGGCTAGCGTGTACGTTACACGCTTTACACATGCACGTGGACCTTCACACATGCATGATGGGCTTGATGCATGCGTTGAAGGCTTCAAGCATGTGTGAAGTCATTTAAGCATGTGCTAAGTCGTTTAGCACATGCCTCTATAGTTTTGGGCCTGGTTTCTTCCTGGGCCTGATTTTCTAGGTCCAGTTAGGTTCAATCCAATTTAGTTTTTTGGATTTTCTTGATTCATTTGAAGCCTGATTTGAGGAAGGTCAGATCTGTTGGGCTCGTATTCATGGGCCAGATGAAATGGTGTAATAATATGAATATTTCATTAAAAATATACAAAATTTTCATGTAAACCCTTGTAATTTAAAATTTTTATCTTGGGAGTTGGCTCTGAAAGCAACAAGGGGTGCTACCCATTGACCCCGTTAGGTTCCCAAACCTTTGAGAGTCCAAAAACAACCTGCAATTCTGGATGTGCAAAATTAAGGGTTCACATGTATTTAAAATTATTTGTATGATGTTATTTCCAATTGTTATACTTTTCTTTATGAACGTCTTACTATTTCTAGTTTCTTTTGCACTTTTGTTTATCTCAAATAGTGAACTCTATATTGATGGCTTGTCTTGTTTAGTAGAGCATAATTTTTCTTCTCCTTCAAGCTGTCATCAAGCAAATCAAACAAGTTTGTCGGAACTTTTTATGGGTCAAAATGCAGTTCGAAGAAAAATTCCTTTAGTGGCTTGGGACAAGTTATGTCATTTTAAAAGCTATGGTGGATTGAATATTAGAAATAGTGGTGTTTGGAACAAAGTAGCGATTGGTAGGTATGTTTGGAATATTCCAATGATAAAAGACTTATTGTGGGTGAGATGGGTTGGTGCTATCTACCTTTGTGGAAAGGAGTTATGGGAGTATCCCCTCTCCAGTGATTCTGCCTAGTATTGGCAAAAATTGATGAAACGGAGAAGCTAGGTTAAACAGATTTGTGAGCAGCAGGTTATGGTTGATACTAAATTCTAGGTTAGTAAAGCTTTAAAATTTTTATTGGGTTCTAGAGTGAAATTTAAGCTTGCTAAGATGGTTTGGAGCAATCTCAACTTGCCGAAACATTTAGTTTTCTTCTGGCTACTACTTCACAGAGGCTTGTTAACTAAGGACAGGTTGGTAAGGATGGGGATTAATGTGTGTGATGTTGACTGTGTGTTAATACAGAGGAATCAATTTCAATTCTATTTTTCTATTGTCCTTTTGTTGTATTTGTTTTAAAAGATTTGTTATCTTGGTTGATTAAATGTACGCCGATTCAGTTGAATGCTTGGTGATACGGCTCAAATTTAGACTGGTTTGGCTCCAACGACGTCCTTAGGTCATGACCGAACCCCACAGCACCTACTCTTGACCGAACCCGAAGCACATCACCAGCCTCGCCCCTAGAGGCTTTCGGGGTCGAAGCACACCACAGTCTTCAACCTTCGGGGTTCGGGAATTGACAAGCAGACAGGTGTCACAGGCCACATGGAGAAGTACACTGACAGCACCCTCAAGGCTTCCATGTGTCCCCTTCTATAGGGATTCTCATCCTATAAATATAGACATTCACAACCTGAACAAGGTATGATGATGAAGACCAAACCTATCTTCAAAAGCTCTCAACTATATACTATTCCATCTTTGATTCAACCCCTTCACTGACTTGAGCGTCAGAGGGTTATCGCCGTACACAATGTCTGGCACCCCTGATCAGTCTTTCTTTCTATGCAGGTCCATCCAGGCTCAACCAGAGCAGTCACATCCCAGCGTGATCAAAACCAACACACATCACTTAGATAACTTGGTTATAGGATCTTAATGCTTCTAAATTGCAAAGGAAAATAGTTGCGATGGTTTTTGCAGCTTCCATTTATGGTGTATGGAAATCACGTAACAATGTGATTTTTCAAGGAAGTATGACTCACCCATCTGCTATTGTTGAAACTGTTAAGCAGGTTGTTAAAGTTAGATTATGTTTAGGGAATTGTAGAAAGTTGAGTAGCATAGAGAGGAATTTTTTATTTTCATTGAGCTTTGAGGTCTAATTTGGGTGATTGCCTTTTCTCCCTCTTAGCTTTATATATGTGTACATATCTTTTTGGTTGGTTTAATGGTAATAAATCTTACTTTGTTACCAAAACAAAATATTAGTCATTGTTTTGTTATATTATTGTTCAACACTTTGCAAATGTGGAATGTGTATCTTTTGTATGCCCTATGGCTAGAAGAGTGATCCCATAAATTATTATTTTAGATGTAATATAATTTTATTTAATTTTTTTTCACTATATTTATGTTTTTATCATTTATTTTCTATTATTAGAGATGCGTGCCATCGCTAGTATCGTAATGGCTAGAGAAAAGACTCATGTTTATTATTTCATTATTTTTATTACTTTCCTTTACTTTCACTTATATTTTTTATGTCATTCATGTTATTTCTGTCTTGCATCATCATTATTATATTTGTTCAAGTATACACGAAAACAAGTATTTTAAACAGAACCCAATTTATTTAAGCCAAAAGTAGAAAATTTTATTTTTTTTCTAAATATGATTTTAAAGCAAATTTATAGTCTTTGAATTCGGTTTTGGTTTGAAAACAAAAATGCTTTTCCATTGTGACATGTTGAAATCATTTTTATAGTCAAAATAAAATGGTTTCTTAATCACTATGAAAAATTTCTTTTTTATAAATAATTAAGTAGCGACTCACTCAACAAACTTTACACTAACGAGATCATAGAGGTTTTTCCGTGTGAAATTCCGCACAATCCAAGGATGGTGGTTTTCTTAAGCAAAACTGAAGATGCGCACTAGGCTTTTGGGTGGGGCCTCACAAGTATCTGTTTATATGTGAGTGATATTTTGTCACATTTCATTGGGAAGAATTTGAAAGCTTCAAAATTTGACGAAGTCATTGCTTTCCTATTTATATCAGTGTTGTTTCTTATTATTAAAGAGTTAAGAGGGTAAGAGAGGGGTTAAAAACAAAGTGAGGCAAAGAAAAGCATAGCAAAAACAAAGAATACTTTCTATGTGAATAGTGTCAAATTCGGAGGGGAACAGTAAGCAGAGTTTTTTTTTTTTTTAAAGCCTTGGACGGAGACCTTTCGTCCACCATCAACCTACACTGGCCTTCCTATGAGGAAGAGGACTCAAAGAGCTTTTCAATGCCACCTGACTCGTCGGCCACCGTTACTGAAGAAACCTAGGCGCGTCGTTCGAAAGTCTCGACTGTAGAGATTTTTTATCAATTATTTTGATCATTCCTGACACCTTATTTTTTAAGTTTTGATAGAAATTTTAGTTTGCAAATGATGGATGTCAATTTAATTATTCGAGTGTATGAGCTCTCTAAATGTAGTTACCAATGCAGTTTTTTATTGAAATTTTGCAGAGAACTTCTGGATTATCAAATTTGAATTTTTTTTACTTCAAAATAAGTCCTTTAGTATGAATTTCGTGGAAAACCAATATTGATGCATAATCAAGAAATAATATTGTCATCTTATTTTAATAGGTTATTGGTTGAATTTTAATACGTATAATCATTTCATAATTATTTGGATTGATTGATATGATTTTAAGGATTTTTTTCCAAGGATTGAATTTTTACTTTATTGTAAGTAATTTATAGATTAAGAATCGATTGTATAATAATTTTGAGTAAAATTCATTCATAGATTGGTAAAATAGAAGAATTATGGCATTATGAAATTGGCACTATAAGAAAACAGGGCTATTATGTCTTTTAAATGGCTATAGAGGTTTTTTTTAACGCCTTAAGGCCTTTTTAGGACACTTTTATATACGCCGCTTTAGGTCCTGCCGCTAGGCCTATTTGCTGCCCTTTTAACTAGTGTCACCTCAAAATTTGCGACGCTTTCAACTAGTATCGATATAGACGAGAAAAAGTGCATCAAACTTGCAACACTATTGCAAAGCAATTGAGACGCTTTTTTAACATTGCAAAAGCGTAAAAGCACCTTTAAATTGTTTAATATTTTATTTTACATCAAAATTAAAAAATAATAAATTATATAAAATTCATTTATTAAATTCATCTAAAGAGATTTGATTTTCCAAATAATCCAAATAAATTTTTACAAGAGACTTTCCTATCACGATCGGATTACATAAAGGATCAGCTTTAAACCCTTATATTTTCACTATTGTTATGGATGGATTAACAAAGGACATACAAGAGGAAATCCCTTGGTGTATGATATTTGCAGATGATATAGTACTCTTAGATGAGACTTAGAAAGGAGTTGGAGGGAAGTTAGAGCAATGGATAAGTGCTTTGGAAGCAAAAGGCTTCAAAATTAGTTGGAAAAAGACTGAGTATATGCATTGTAAATTTAGTAAAGGTATTAAAAATGAGCAGATGTACGTGTTTAGAAGGCGTTGCCATATCTAAAAGTACACATTTCAAATACTTAGGATCTATCTTACAAGAGGATGGAGGTTGTGAGAAGGATGTTGCTCATCGGATAAAGGCGGGGTGAAAGAAATGGAGAAGTGCTTCCGGAGTATTATGTGATCGAAAGATTCCACATAAACTAAAAGGAAAATTTTATTGTACTGCGGTGAGACCCGCTATGATTTACGAAAGTGAGTGTTGAGCTATAAAAGCACAACAAGTCTCTAAACTTAGTATAGCAGAAATGAGAATGTTAAGATGGATGTGCAACCATACTGGAATGGATAGAGTCCATAATGAGTATATCAAGGATAAAGTCGGAGTTGCCCTTATAGAAGACAAGTTGAGAGAAAAGAGACTAAGATGGTTCGGGTATGTGCGGCATAGACCTTTAGATGCACCGATTAGAAAATTAGAGCACCTTAGAGTAAATGTAGATAAAAAATAGAGGTAGACCTAAGCTAACTTAGAGTAGAGTCATTCAACATGATCTTGAGTTTTTAAACATTTCTGGTAATATGGTTCATGATCGCCTCGAGTGGAGAAAGCGAATCCACATAGCCGACCCCAATTAACTTGGGATTAAGGCTTTGTTGAGTTGAGTTGAGTTTAATGTATCACTTCTATTGACCCTGCCTGTAAAATTACAAAATACACGTTACTTAACTACTTAATGTTTCTATAAAGCACTCTCTTCTTAGTTGAAAATTCTTCGATTGAGCTTGAGAAGCAACCGTGCCAAACACCTTGTGAAACATGTATCAGCCCCACCTTCTCACACTTCTTCAACCTATAAAGAGAAAGTGAGAGCTTAAAAGTTTTAATACAAGCTCACTCAAGAATTTCAAAAACCAAATATGGATTGAAAGTAAATAAATTTGCAGAACTTCTTAATGACCTGGAGGAGACGTATAAGTTCAAGAACAGCCTTTTGTGGGGTTAGTTCATTATTTATGATCCGTGCTACTGCTGTCAAAACAGGCATATTTACGTTATATTTCTGAGTTAATGCTGTCACCGCCCCTGCTATTCAACAACCTGCAGAACATGACCATTATACAAGTGTATGAATTTGCGAAGATTTTAGCCATCAACAGGTAATGATCACATTCACATACAATATTTACAATCACCTGATTCATTGAACTCAGTATATCATCAAGCTTCTCCCCCTATCCAAGATAGAGTCCGATTGTTTTGTTTCTCGAAAGATTAAGAAAACATGTAAGCATAATGTCTCAGGTTCCCGAAAGACCAGTAAATGTTGCAGGTTTGGTCCCCATCTTCAGGAATCAAAATGAAAGATAGCTTAAAGAATTGAAGTTATCATTTAGACATCAAACAAAGAACATATACAAAACCTTTGTAGCCAGCCATTGGATCTCAGAAAAACCTTGTGCAACAAGAGCTGGGCATAGAATTATTTCTGAGGTTCATTCCTTCCGCAATTCCAGCTACTATGGCAAGCACATTTTTTAGTGCAGCTGCAATTTCCACCCCTATGACATCATTGGAGTTTATCAGAGGTTACAAACTAAGCAACTTCACTCATACACTTGCATTGTTTTTTCTCAACTTTCTATAAAATGAACCAATACAAGACTTTGACAAAACCTAAAAGCAGGTTTTGAGGAGACATGAGAGGCAGTTATTACGGCAGAATCAGCAGATAAGACCCAAAACAGATCATTAGGTTAGAAAGATTTCAAGACAAGATAAGCCGATTAGGTGGAGTCACTACTATAGAATATACAAGAAATAATTTTCATTGAGGAGATCAACATTAAAAGCATTACCACACATCTAAACATTGTATTTAATCAAATGTGTGAGATACAAAAAATTGTTTCTATGTATGGAAGAAAATACTAATTTATTTAGTACAGTCATAAATATCCCGTACCTTGAACTACTTACTCTTCAATGAGAAGAAGCTAGAAGTTGTTGAGTAGCTTTAGCCAGTTTTTTGTCCTTTGATGCCACCACCATTGCTGCAGAAGCAAAATGCAATATAAAGAATGGGAAATCAATTAATACCACAACAGAATAATTTATGTAGAATGTTCAATTTATTCAGTACAAAGAAGCAAGCCACCTGTTGGCAACTTTTTCATCAATTCCAGCGCAAAAGAAGGACCAGATAGTGCAACGAAAGGCTGGTGACTGTTCTTCAGTGCGCGGGGAATAATCTGAGACATCATCCTCAATGTATTGAGCTCTAATCCTTTACTAAGGGATATAAAAGGCAAGCCTGGATCAACAAATTCTGCAATTCCCTTAAGAAATGACGAGCTAGACTGCATTGAAATTTTAAATAGTCCTGAGGTAACTGCAATTCCTTTCCAATTGAAAATTGTGAAACGAGGAAAATGGAGGAATCAAAAGACCTGGACAGGCACAGCGTGAAGGCAGTAGTCTGCACCGAGCAAAGCAGTTTTAGGATCAGTAGTGGAAATCACATTGTCTGGTAGCTTATGTTCTGGGAAGTATTTGCTGAGAGCAGGTAATCAAGCAATAATTTTAAGTGTGCGTGTCTAAAGACTAAACAATTGCATATGTATTGTGACTAAGAAGTACCAATTACAGTGGCTTTTATTGATTGATTGACACACTAAAGGATCATGTAGAATCATGTGAACCTCCAAATCAGCCTTTCTATTAGCAACATGAGAAGCCATTGCTGTACCAAACGAGCCACCTCCCAGCACCACCACCTACAAAAATTACCAAATCCACAAACTAAATTTCAGGCCTTTTCTCCATTTACAGTTCTAGGTTTTCAAAAAAGAATGGGAATTACAACAAATTTTCAGACCTTTTCTCCTTTTACAATTCTGTTTCAAAAGGAATGCGAATTACAACAAAATTTCAAACCTTTTCTCCATTAACAATTATGGGTTTTCAAAAAGAATGCGGATTAGAACAAAATTTCAGACCTTTGAAGTAGAACAAAATGAGAGAAAGAAAGGACATTTTTTGTGTGCTAGATTACATCAGTCCTGTTTCTAGATCGCCAAGTACGGGACCAACGAACTAGCTTTTCCCAGGCGAGACCAACAATCCTAAGTGAAAATGCCTTATTCAATTCCAAGTTACATCCTAAGTGCAAATGCATTATTTCACGGATCTTATGAAGTGTAGTCATAGAGAAGACATGCCAGAACTTGAAGCTGTAAATTTCACAGCATGTTCCATAAGTGCTTTTTGCTTTGGACCCAAAAGGCATGACATGCATTTTCACTTGCCTGCACAAATGAAATTTAAAGTGAAAGTTTAGAATTTTCACAATAATTAGAGTTATTTTTATGAAAAATATCCAGCAAGGAGAGTTGAACTACACAAAATCAAACATAAATCAATCAATCAAACGTGTGATTAAAATTATGAAAGTGTTAAAAATTGTACTCGTAATTGGAAGCTTCCATCTTACACAAGTGGGCTTATAGTTTAAGCCTTATTCATTTATAAGCCCTTTATTTATTTTATAATCTTCCGATGTGGGATTGATTTCCCAACACGTCCCTTCAAGTGCAACCGGGCTTGGCAATGTGGCCTAACACCAACGGTCGGTTAACACTTGCTCACAAATGGACCGGTTGACATATCCTGTTTAGGATCGATCCGGACTGAATTATCATCAGTCCAACAAAGGAGACTTGAACATGGATCCCAGTATCCAGCCCATTTAGACATGATGCTCTGATACCATATTGAAGTGCATGGGCCCGTACACAAGTGAGCTTATAAATGAGCATATGTTAGAACTCACTTGCACAAAACCAATTGGCTTGTGCTAAGTCTAACACATGTTCATTTATAAGCCCTTTATTTATTTTGTAATCTTACTACGTGGGATTGATTTCCCAACACTTAGCAAAATTTAGCCATTCCATGTATGAAACTTATAGAAAATGGCAAGTTGCAAACTTGGCTTCTCGGAAACACAGAGCCTCATATTTAAGAGCCAAACAACTCTAAAATACATATTATGGTAGAATTTTAGTCACAGATGAATAATAGAAGATTCAAAAGATAAGAAGAGAATCAATACCTCGATATCTCCTAAGAGAGCAAAAGAACGATCAAAGAATTCCATAATTCAAAGCTTTGCATGCAACTTCTCATCCAAATCGCTTTGAGTACAGCAACTGCAATCAGAACAATGTAAGTATAGACAAGGAAACCTGTCAATAATAAAAATATATTTTAGTTTGACATAACTAATATGATTCATATATAATCGTTTTTCTTTTACTTCTGATTGTGTCAAACGAAAAAAGATCTTCAGTATAAATCTGGAACGATGTTTTAATTTCTCAATACCTGGCTCTGTAGCAAGGTATCATACTTGCTTAACAGACTCAATAGTTCTTTCTTGTGAAGCATGCAAAACATTGGTTGTAGATCCCACCACACAAAGAACACATCCAAGCACAGCAAAGATATACAATTTCTCCTTGAGAATGAAATGGGCTAGCACTGAACTGCACAATAATAAAATACACATTGCAACCTACCTGCTTTTTTCTCACACATAAATACACACTGCTGAATATAATGAAAAATAGCATGACAGACAAAATTTCACCTATAAAGTTAAATTTAAAAGCATGTATTAATTGTACTACTTCAATAGAAAGATATATAAGCATACCTGAATTACTTAAAGTTCCCAAGGATGTGACAAGAATCACTCCAAATGCACATATCAGCATTCAAACTAATCAAGAAATGCAAAAAAAAAAAAATCCTGTTTTATAATAAAACTAGAAGCAAAATTAATGGAAAAAAACATATGTGAAATTCTTCCCAAAGTGTATCTTCTTGCCAAAATAAAGGAGAAAATGAAGAATAGGAGGAAAAGGAAATTGCATAAATGTGTTGAAAGACAGCTTACATGTGTGCTAAGAGGTCTTCACATTCTTCAAGAGATTTTCAACTGCTCTTGCTAAAATTGTCTTACCACAATCCTGATTTAAAAACATACAACAATCAACAGAATACAATGTGGTACAATTACTAACTGTTGGAGATTACAGTTCTAACCTTGTAATTGGTCTGTGTGTAGTATTAACTAGGTTTGTTTCAAACTCCATTATTTCTGAGCATAGAAAATACCATAGAAAATTAATTTTCAGAAAACAACACAAGGATGTGCTTTTGCTCGAATAAAGTCAATTTGGCTGCCTAGGTACTGCTATCGCCAATCATCAACGATAGACAAATTGAGAGATCTTATTCAAGCTTTTAGTTCCAACATGGGATATCAGAATGTCATGATCGCCACTCTATAGGCAATTACCTCTCATTGGCAGCACAAAAGGTAACAATATCATAAACGACTCTATGTAAGCATTCTGGAAAGTAAAGAAACAAAAGGTAATCATTCCTAAAATTTCCACGCATTTTAGGACAATAGATAAATGATGATTAACCTTACAATTCTTTCAAATATATCAATTCATTCTTCTCTTTAATTTCACTTTTTCTCAAAAGCAATACAAATCAATCAATAATCATAACCTACTCATGATATAATACTTTTTTTGCCCTTTCCATTAATGATTTCTACTCTCCTTTTCTGTCTTTTTTTTTTAATTAATTTTTTCACTGTATATGCATATTTGAAAAAATTAGATCTATATGCTCTCATCAAACTCAATAATGATGATGAGAAGTAGCTGTGCATCATCAACAGCTTTGCCTGATCGTTCATTACAGATCAATCCACCGCCAAAAGGATTAACAAAGAAAGTATGATATGAGTTCTACTACTACTGCTACAACGATATGAATTCATTTTCCCCCCAAATAGATATCCAACAATTGAGACAATTGTTCCCGGTTCTTGATCACAAACATGTTCAAGATTTTTTAATTTTTTTGGTGAAAGCAAAGCCAAACTTCATTGGAATCTAAAAGAAAACAGTGTCAACTCATAAGGAAGAAGATATCCAATAGTTTTTAGAGTCGAATTCCTAATTTCCTTTTCATAAATGATGAAACCAGTGAAAGTAACACTAATAAAAATTCACCCCTACTTCAACTAATTTCATTACTGATGCGTGTGGTCTTTAGCCAACGCTAAGTTTGTACGGCTCTGGCTGAACTAGAACTAGCCTGCACAAGAAAGACACTGGTCAGGGGTGGTCGGACGTTGTGTCCAGTCATAACTTTCCGACGCTAAAGTCAGTGATGGGTTGGAACTCAAATAGAACAGTATGTGTGTTGTGAGAAAAGTGTTGATGGATTCATTACCTTGTTCAAGATGATGAGGTATGTATTTATAGATGAAAACCCCGTTGAAGGGACACGTGTTAGCTCCGGATACTCTGCAGTGTACCTCTTCATGGGGCCTATGACACCTATCTGCTATAGGACTCTAAGCCCCGAAGGTTACTAAAGGACAAAACTTGTTGTGTGCCTCGGGTTCGGGTAGGACTGAATGCTACAGGGTTCGGTCAGGATCCAACCATGTTGTTGGGGACGAATCAAACCAAGGCTGAGCAGTATCATTTGTCCCCTTGAAGTGTCAGCACTCTCGAAGGCTTCGCAGCTCAAAGAGTGCTTAGTTGAATATGATAGGCTCGTTGATGGAGGCCTTAGGCTTGCTGAGAGATGTCTTGGACTTGTTGATGGAGGCCTTGGGCTCGCTGGTGGAGGCCTTGGGCTCGCTGTGAGATGTTTTGGGCTCACTGATGGGGGCCTTGGGCTCGTTGTCTGTGATTAAACTGAAGAGACGCTTCATTGCCCTGTATGTCCCTTCAGTAGGTTTGGATGGGACCGCTACACTTCCCCAAGCAACGGCTCCATTAAAGTGATCTCCCCCTGTTCGCCACATGGAGGGGCGCCTCCGAGCGTCATGATGAGCATTAAAGAGTCATGATGAGCATTTAACTCTGCCTATCCTCGGGTTCTCCACGTGGCAGCTGTTTCCCTAAGCTCTTAAATGCCTTCATTTTTTCCTATAAAAAGGCCATTTGTGGTACTTCTTCCCCACTTCTGCTCTCTGTTTTCATAGTCGTTAGTCTGCAATTTTTGCTGCTCGTTTCCTTTCTGTTCTTTTTCTTTTCCAATCTTCAAACTCTGCAATGGCACCACCACAAAAGCAAAGCAAGAAACACTGGTTGGAGGTTGAGAAACCTCATAAACAAAGCAAGGCTCAAGACATAGAGTCTTATATCAACGGCACCATCCGGCCACATATGAAGGATATAATGCCCATGAAGTTTAGATTTGGTGCCTTCCAAGAGAACATGGACGCTATGGCTAGCAATGTTCACATGGAGTTGTCCCCTCTGAATGCTAGAATTTTTTCAACAACCACAGCCATTGAGCTACCTAAAAGCGAGAGGGAGTACGTGTGGTATTATGACCACATGATCAGGGGTCTGCTACTCCCCCTAGTACCTTTCTTCGTCCGTTGCTTCGAGTATTTCAAGATGAACCCTATGATGCTAACACCAAATTCTATTGAGGACTTGCACTGCTTTGAGATGGTCTGCTATATACTGGTGGTCAGCCATCCGAGCCCCAAAATGTTCCAGGCATTCTTCAATCTGGCATGCTCATCTGAACCCTACATATGGTGTTTCCAGAAGAAGCCCCTGCAGACTCTGTTTGGGGCGAAGGAGAACAAAGTGGATGACTGGAAGAATAAATTCTTCAGCGTCCAAGTATTGAAGTCGATCTAGAAGGGGCAGATTGGCTTCAGGTTCCCTGGGGAGTATAGGGAAGTTCCGAGGGTGGAGAAGTTGGAAAAAAAATATCACCCTTGCTGATGCACAGGGGATCCGGACCTTGGCGAGCTGCGGTTGTGTGTTCGACCGTACAAAGATAATGGACTCGTCCTTCCTTTAGGAGGTGAGTAGGCATGCTTCTCTGCCCCACACAGTACACTGAGTCTCTGGTAAGCCTTTCTTTTCATACCCCTTGAGTTATCTCTATTTTTCTAATTAGACTGACTAACCCAAACTTGTTTTTATAGAGCCCTTGTCAGAACAAAAGGCAAGGGTCGTGCTGAAGGAGGTGGCCCAATCCATAGAGGCTACTTTCCCTAAGCTGTTCAGGTAGCAGATTCAGCCCGTAGACAACAAAGTGCTTCTACCAATCCGGTGCTTTAAGACCGGGCGGCTTTGGCAGCGAACCCTTGAAAAGAATAAGTCACCCATGGCTTCATTCAAACTGAATGTTGAGGTGAAGTGATATCGGTATCTGAAGAACTTCAAGGCCGATTATGAATTCCTGGATTCGTCCTCCGAGCATAATCCCTCTGCTCATGCTGTGGCTGCAAATGAAAAGGGAGAGGAGGTGGCTGGGCCATCCAATGGTAGGGTGCAGATGGAGGAACTAGAGGAATCTCCCGAAGTGCCTTTGATCCGGAAGAGGGGGCCATCTTCTGTTTTTGGGTCCTCTAGTGGAAGGCCTGAGGAAAGGAAATTGAAGCAGCTTCGACGAGTAAGCGAGGTCGCTGCTAAAGGTCCTGCACCACAAGGGACTCCATTCTGGCTGGGGAAGCCTCAACATCATGATCTGAGTGTTCAAAGCGACTTGGTAAAGGAGCTGGTGAAGGAGGATGTGGATTTCGCACAAGTCCATGGGCAAGTGATGAGCTTTCTTGATGAGGTAGCACCCAACTTCGCCCAGTTTCACAAGTTTGTCAGCCAATACTTCCAGCATGTGATGTTGGTCAAGGATGGAGCTACCCTGATGGCTGAGTACAAGAGCTTCCTGTGGCTAAGTCCTGCTAAGGCATTCAAGAAGCTAGCACAATGGAGTGCCTTGACCCCTGCTAACATCTCGAGGGGTGTCAAGGTTATAAGATCTTTGAAGCTTCTATGGCCCAGGGCTCAAGTTTAAGAATGCTTCCTTCTGTCCTAGTCTCTGAGCCAGTTGTTCCTGTGGTGGCTTCGGCTCCAGAGCCTTTTCCTGAAGGTATAACTTGCATTTTTCTTAACTCTTACAAATTTCTAACTTGTAAATTCTTTGCCTTGTGTAGCTGAGAGGGCAAAGGCTAGTCCCTACTCCAGCTCGGTTCCTATTGTGTCGAAGCTTGTTGTATCTGAGCCTGCCGTGCTCGAGCCTGCTGTGCCTGAGCCTACTGTGCATGAGCCCACTGGCCTGAGGAACTTGATGGAGGAGGGCTCATTTGAAGCCTTAAAGGCGATGATTCAGCAAGCATGTCCTTCAGAGGCTGCCCCACCCTATGAAACAGCTGAGGTGATACTACTTGAGGAGGCTGTTGAGGGTGTTGCTGAAGTTGGGGAGGCTCTAGTTGAAGCACCTACTGCCGGGGAAAGGGTGCACATTGACTTGTGCGATGAAACCCTCTCCATCCCTTCGACCTTTGAGGGGAACCTAGGCCTTGATTTTCCCTCCAATCCAACTATGGAGGATGACCTGCCCCTAGAGGATGACTTACCAATGGAGGCTTGTTCTTTCGGGCTGCCGAGCTTGCTCCTCTCAAGACACCAAGTTCCTCATACCCTTAAGGTAAGATGCTTGTCACTTGCATAAATTTTTTGATTTTGTTTGACTTCATGTTTCTAACCTTGCCCTTTTCTTATTTTTCAGGAGGCAACAGACCACTTCAACCGGTTGTTATGGGAACTGGAGGATAGCAAGGCCTTGATTGAAGCTTTGGAGAGGCAACTTGGAGAGAAGGGCGAGGCTCTGCTGGCTGAGAAGGTGGCTTCGGCTACTCATCTTGCTAAGCTAGAGCAAGAGAAAGAGGACCTGGTCAAGGCCAACGCCTATCTGAGGGATGAGGCCGAAAGGTTGGAGACTGAAAATTCTGAGCTTAAGGCGCGATTTGAGAGATCTTCCTATGAGGCTCGCAGCTCTAGTCAGGTGGCAAATATCTATGTAAAAAAGTTGGATGCCCTGATTGAGAAGCTGCCCAACATGATGAAGGATGAGGTCTGCCAATTTTT
>CAOJBK010269159.1:0-12776 GCA_948294925.1 Codiaeum variegatum | reverse complement strand
TAGTATAGCTTCTGTATTGTGAATTTTTACAAAGTTCGGATACTTCATTCATTTGACGTATTTCTATATCATAAACTTGGACAGTTGATGATTGGACACCCGAAAAATCTACATTTTGTTTCCTATATTTGTTGTCCGTGCTACATAGGTGAATTCCATGACATCAATTCAAGATATTAATGGTAAGAGGAATAATTCAAAATAATAATAAAATGAATAATTCAAAGTTTAGAACCCATTCAGTATCATCATGATTTTTTATTTTTTATTTCTATTTTCAAATTTTAAAAATTAAAATATGAAAAAATATTACTAAAAAAATATATATTTATTATTTTATTTCATATTTATTAAAAACAAGTTAAAAATAAAAAATAAAAAATAAGAAACAATAAATTTTGATTTTTAAAATATTATTTTTATTTTTTAAAAAATAAAAAACATGAAGCAGAAAACTAAAAACAGCACTACATTGCTCAAAGATGGTATTCTCCGTTAGAATTCATTTTCAGAACTCTTTACAGACACTCGGTACAAAAACAAACTCCATCGACTTAAAGTATGCTCTCACAACCTCGGAATTTGTTTTTGTTTTGAAAGCCATTAAAAACCAAAATATATTTTGATCTTTAATGGCTTTCAAAAAATCTTATAAAATCTTATAAAACATATTTTTTAATTTTCTCCAATATTCCAACTATAATTAAATTGGATAGTAATAATTGATAAAACAAAGCGTAATCACTGTGTTATAATTATAAGAAAAAAGAAAGGGAGAGAAGAATGTAATTGAAAACATCCATTGTAACAAATTTTTTATATTCATGAATCATGAAATAGATATGTTTCAATTGAATTATAAAAATATATTTTTTGAGTACATTTTTATTCACAAAATGAAAATGCATACAAAAGATTTGTTTAGCATTGATTTAACATGTTGATTTTATGCATACAAATTAAAAATAAAAATTCTAATCCTGAATATTTAATCATTCAAAATGACAATTTATCAAATCAATTGAATTTGTCAATACTAAATAAAGTTTTAAAATTAAACTAGGGATGCTTTTGATAAAATAATTGTTAGGTATGGCTCATATACCAGAAAAAATGGATAAATGCTGAAGCGGAACGAAGCAAACGAGCCAAGGTGGAGATTTGTTAGGTATGAACCCTGTAGTACGGTAAAAGATAATTTTGTAATTTGTACCGTAGGTAGTATATATTGTATTTGTAACCCTAGAGAGACACTTTTTTCTCTCTCACTTAATAAAATTCAGCCGCTTCCTTGCCGAACTTCGTTAAATCTCTGTGTTCCTTTTATTCTTGTGCTCGTATAGCGTAATTTCTCGACAATAATTTATTCAAAAGTTGCAAAACTCTTACAGTGCATATGTCCATTGTAGACCACCCAATCTTTTGACTCTGAATCATTATAAACCCTGTTTCGTAGCTCAAGGTTTACCGGCAGGAATGTAGGATCGATTATGAAGAAACATTTTGCTCTAGTTGTCACGATGACTACAGTTTGAACTCTTCTTGATACTGCATCTTGTAACCAGTTGGCCATTATACCAATTGGATGTCAAAATGTTTTCCGTTAGTTATTCTTCTATTGATGATGCTTTAAGTCCTTGGAGTTTGTTTTTGTTTGAAGTGTAATTAAAGAGTTCTGAAGATGAACTCTTCTGACTCCCAAACCTTCATATAATTCTCCCATTGCTCCGTATGAGTACTTGAAGGGCACTGCCCATCTATGAGGCACTATGGAATCAAATGGTTTTTTAAGCGTTGTGGCAAAACAAAACAAAACTAAGCATTTCTCAGTTCATGTGAAAAAACAAAGAGGCACTATGGGCTGAAAATCATTGAAAATTCATTCTCTCAGTTTCGTGTTGGCATGTTTTATCACACATATGAACCAAAAAAACCAGTAAATGCACTAAAAATTAGAGATTTAGTATTATTTGTTTGCAAAATAATCTTAAATCTGAACAAAACAAATAGAGATTTATAAGTAATTTAAGTTAGAGTGAAAGCATTTTCTTTTGTTCTGTTTGAACAACTTGAGACAGAACAGGGAGAAAGCAAAGGTTCGTAAAGTGAAAAATAAAGGCTATTGCGGTTAAACGAAAGCCAGATTAAAGAAATCAAATGAGTTTTTTTCTTGAGAGCTTTTCCATTACAACCTATTTCTGACTTTAGCGTCGGAAAGTTATTGCCGGACACCATGTCCGGCCACTCCTGACTACTGTTTATTCTGTGCAGGCTGTTTCAGCTCAATCAGAGTAGTTCTAATCAAGCTTTGGTCATACCCACACGCATCAAAAGGTATTCTGTTTTGGTTGTAATTTCCATCCATTTTTCGGCAGATTAGCATATTTGGCACTCTATATTGAGCTCTTGTTGCTGATATTTGACCATTTGTTCAATTTTTATTGAATTTAACTTTAGTACTTCAGCATTTGTTTCTTGTTGGTTTCAACATTAATTTATTTTCTCCGCATCAAGAAATTTAAACTCCTGCTGGTTCATCTTGAACTTGTGTTGCAATCGAATCATGTTCTCTGAAACCTGGAGTCTGATAATCCTATGAGCTGATTTAGTGTTACTTGTTCTGTAGTTCTTAGAATGGTTGCAAAAAGTAAAGCGAATCAATCTTACTGAACAGCATTATCCCACTTATATTTATTTAATTTCCAAAGTACAAAATGTTAAGAAAGCAGAAAAGTTCTTTGACAAAATCCAGAAACCCAACAAAGGTGAGCTGTTATACAGGAGCCTTTTAAAAAGTTGGGTTGAGGCTGGTAATGTGATGAAGGCAGAGAGGCAGTGTTCATGAAAATGAGGGATTTACGGTTGTCAATCATTGTTGATGATTGCAATCAGATGATCATTCTCTATAAGAGGCTTAACAAGAAAAAGATAGATGACATCTTATTGACGATGCAGAAGGAAAATATCCAGCCGTCTCTGCTTACATTCAAACTGCTTATAGATTCCAAAGGAGTCCAATGACATTATGGGGATGGAGCATTGGATTGAAGCTATGAATGCTAAAGATATTGAACTTGACATCAAAACTCTTACTGTCATGACTAAGCACTACATATCTGGTGGATTCAAACCTAAAGTTCAAACTATTTTGGAGGAAATTGAAGCAAGAAAACTGAAGGGAGTTTTGGGGGCTTGGAAATCGCTGCTTATTCTCTATGCCTCCCTTGGCAGAGCTGATGAGGTGGGTAAAATTTGGAAGGGGTGTCAATCTGATCTTACGGTGGAAGAGTGCATAGCTGCTGTAGAGGCCTGGGGCAAGTTGGGCAAAGTAGAAGAGGCAGAAGCAGTCTTCGATATGGTGCTTCATAAATGGAAATGTCTTAGCCCCAAGTATTACTGTCCACTTCTTAATGTTTATTTAAACAATAAGCTACTGACTAAGGCGAAGGACTTGGTGAAGCCGATGGGTGATTCTGGATTGTGGATTAGCCCATTAACATGGAATATCATAGTCAGACTCTACATTGGAGCTGGGGAGGTTGAGGAAGCAGATTCCATAGTGCTGAAGGCAGCTGATGCAAAGAAAAGGAAACTGTGGCGTAAGGCTTACTTAGCCATGATGGAACAGTATGCAAAGCAGGGTAATACACATAATGCGGAGATTTTGTTGCGCCGGATGGAAAAGAATGGGTTAACTAGATGTCTCAAGCCATTTGAGATGTTAATGCAAGCCTATATCAATGCAAAAACTCCAGAATCTGTGTTTCGAGGGAGGATGAAGGCCACATTTCCAAAGGACACATTTTGTGCCGCTGAGATAGCTGAAGAGGACAAAGTAGAGGAACTAGATGGTGAAGATTTACTTTCTGCCCTGGAGTTTTTGGATGCTCCGACAGGACAGACTTGGGAGGAATCAAAATTACTGCACAAATCAATTAAGCACATACCTGCATCCATCTTTACTATTACAAAAAAAAAAGTGTTGTTGAAAAAGACAATCAAACCATTGCATTGGCAGTTTAAAAGCCAATAGAAGATAATATTTTGTTTTTGCAGTCAAAATTAGCCATTGTAAACAAACTTTGTAATAATTTTCAGTGTAGCTCTATAGTGTGGATCAAAAGGGAGGTAAATCACTAGACTTTTCTATGTATTTTAATTTAATCACTAAGCTTTACTATTTGTTTCAATTTGATCACAGACATGAAAAAATATGCTGATGTGGATGATTGACTAGACAAGTATGATAACGGGCATGACATGTCAGCAAATTTGTCGGAATATTGGTCTGGTGGTGAGTAGTGACTGTACATTAAAATAATTTTCAAAGTTTGATAACTAATCTGAAATAAAAATAAAAAATAGTGATCAAATTAAAAGAATGAGCAAAATTTAATAATCTCTGGAGTAATTTATCAATAAAAAGACTCTAATAATTTTCAGTGTAACTCTATAGTGTGGATCAAAAGGAAGGTAATGTTTTGTCTCGACTTTGGTTTGTGTATCCTCCTACTCATTTGGAGCAATTGTTGCAACTCAACTCAACAAAGCTTTAGTACCAAGTTAATTGGGATCGGCTATACGGATTCGCCACTCGGGACGATCGTGAATCATATAAGGCACACAATGATACAATTAATACATATTTGAAGCAAATTCAAACACAAAATTATATCCAATCTCAACAGTTTAAAAACCCTTACCATAACTTCTAAGCTTGGTGGGTTTGCTTCTTTTCACTTTCCATCTTTTCTGAGCAACCAAACAGGAAAAAGAAATAAAACCTTAAGACTTTTTTATATATCAAAAAAGCAAAGCTAGGTCGATTCTTCAAGCTGATTCAACTGCTCTTTTTTCTTCAATTCACTCTCGTATTTTTTCAATCTCTCATTCATCATCTCCTGCAAATCCTCAAAAAAACGAAATTCACAAAAATAAATTTCAAAATTCATCGCTAAAAGGTACTTTTCTAGTGGTTTCACAGTAAACAACCAAAGAAAAAAAAAATTGAAACCTTGTAGTTAACTTCAGCACGGTGCATAACGTAGAAACCGAGAATACCACCAAGAATTGTGCCAGTGATGATCCGTACATAACCCCATTTCACTGAATTCAAAGCCATCAAATCCGCTTTCTCTTCCTACTCGGAGAGTCAAGGATTTTTACTTCTTTGCTCTGATCAACCCTGAACGGCGACGTTTTTATGAGGTAAGAAACAGTAGAGTGTTGATTTGCATCAATTGAAAAGTATCTAATGAAAATGCCATGGATGAATTTTGAGCTGTAACACAGCATCTGTTTCTCCAATGGATAATACTCTTACAGAGGAAATGAAACATACTGGAATTGAAATTGAAGAATTCTTACCTATTTTCGTGACAAGCCCTAATCTCGATCCAATTCCAGCAGAAGAAACGCACAAAATACGATCGAACAAACAAAACCCTTTTCGAGTGAAAGTGACGGCATAGATACGAAGGTTTAACAAAATTAATAGCCAAAACGACAGCGTAGTAATGGTTTATAAGCACTGTTTATTTTATTCCCTGCAATTATAAATTTAAGAAAATTAAACTTTAGCCCTTTAAAAAAAAAAAGAGGAAAATTAAAATTTAAGACATTCATGCTTTTTTTAAAAAAAAATAAAATTAAACTTTTATTGATTCATATCCTAAATTTCTTAAATTAGTGTATAATTTTTTGGCAAAAAAAAATAGTATATAATTAAAATTTAATTTTTTTTAAATAATTAAAAATTAAATTGATAATCAAATTTTATTCTTGTAGGCATGATAAAACAAATTGCAAAGCCTTTTCTACAGCTATATTAGTAATAGTCCATTCTTTTTACAGGGAAAACAATTTGTTTTCAATAACTATATTATTACAATTTTACTCTTTTATTGTATTTATCTTCTCAAAATTCATTCATTTCTGTTAATTCAGGAATCACTTCTAGAGGATCTAGAAATTTAGATGATTTCAATTTACTCGAGAAAACTACAAGCTCAAAAGAAACGAAAGCATCATGATAAACATATTCAATTTGTTCTAAACTAAGTGTATCAATATCCTATTTACTCATTGTTATATGCTTCAGTTTCTAAAGTATTTTCCTAAGAAATTCCATAGCTAATGTTTTTAATCTCATTTTTCTATAGTCACTGTCATTATATTTCTTTACAGTCCAATTACTTACATCTTTAGTATGAGCCACAATCAGTCCATAATCTTTAAATAGCTTACAAGCATCTTCATGTACACATTTGTTTATAAAAGTAAAATTTTTGTTTCCAAGAAAAGCGATCAAAGATTGTGGGATTTAATCTGTATGGAGTAATTGAAATATAAGTTACCTTTTTCCTACACAGAGTTGAATAATTGCGACTTTTTGATAGCCTCCAAGTTGAGTCGGCAGAAACCATTCAGTATCAATTCTAACAAAAAGATTACTTAATCTTTATTTGTGAATTCAAAAGGTAGTTAAAATCCAGTAGTCAACTGCTATAAGACTTGAAGTTACTATAGTAAAAAAGATACTAATAATATTTTATTTGATAAACAAGACGAGGTAACAAAAGATATTGTTCTTATTTGTTTATGATAAGTTTTGATTTAAATGTAATATAAGTTTTTAATTGTCTTAGCCTTGATTTATATATAGAAGATCAACAATAACAAATCTGTGTTGTATAAGGATTATGATAACCAGACAACATTCTCTTCATAGGATTTAGTTCTTTAAATTCCTAGAGGTATTTGGATTCATAAAATTTGCCTAAACTAGTCAAACTCGTAAGAGTTTCTCCTATTACAAGTAGGATTAAGGTGAAAAAATAACCGTGCAAGATCAAAAGTAAATATAATATTACTGACATTCTAAAATTAATTTCTTTTTTTACATTGTCATTATAAAATTTCTTTTTTTTTACCTGAGCTGCATCAGCTTTAGTTAAACAATTATCCAATTTTGTCATTCAACCAAGTTGGAGCCTCTCTAATACTCAAGGCTTCTGCATCCATAAATTGAGATGTTACTGCATTCTATTACGAAGAATGTACACTTCATTCACTTAGTGTGTCACCATATCGAACACTCAGGAACTCGATCCTTGAGAACTCGGAGACCCACATTTCCTTCCCTATATTTTTTTGAAAATGTCATTTTCCTGTATCCCAGGTCCAGTGTCCTGTGTCCGTGCAAAATACACAACCTAGCCATTCATTTCAGTTATGAACCACAGCACCCCAGCCCAACATGTCCCTGCCGACAAATACAGCTGCATTTGTATTAATTTTTTACCAACCTCCGATTGCAACACTAGTTCCTGCACATATCTTGCACAGCTGCTACGGAATCATTTTTGTTTGGACCGCCATTCATTATATTAATACAAGACCTGCAACATCAACAACTTGTGTAGCAGAGCAAGTGATCTTTTCCCAACCTGGCAAAGGCTCCAGCATATCGTTGAGAAGAGATCCCAATTCCCCAACAAATTTCCAGTAAGATAATGTGCGAACTGCACAAGTACAGAGTGTGCACCTGACGTATTCTCGCTCGCAGCTCATATACCTCATTAGTCGCTCACCAAAGGACATTCAAGCATGACATGACTCGTCATTTAAGGCCTAGCCCTGCACGTATAAAGTATCAACAGGCATAAATCTAGAGTATAGATTAAAAGTTGTAGGCAAGCAACTAGAATACAAACACCACTTAGGATCCCCAATTTTGCTGGAACTTTCAATTTCCGCAGCTTAGGCCAGATTGAACCACCATTCTGCACAAACTATGATAGAAACTCTCCACAGTAAGCACACCCCTCTTATCACGAATCCTCCTCCCTCCATAACTCTTTCAGATAAAGGGATTCTAAAGTTCAATTCTCTATCCTTTGCATTAAGGAAATCATTTATGACATTTTCATCCCAGGTCTTGCCAATAACTTTCGTTTCATCCAGCCCAACCGGCATGTCAAATGAACAATATCTTCATCTTGGGCTTGAACCTACACAAATGCACAACAGATCTGAAAATTGAATAGACTATTGGCCTACAAAGCAACAAAAACTACAAACATGCCCTTTAACCAGAACTCTAACAGAAGATTTAAACTTCCTTTGTTATTGGAGCAGAAGTTCAGTGGAAACAAAATCAGAAAGTTAATTTGGAAAAATAAGAGTACTGAGAAAGAACAGGGAGAAAGCAATCTTCATTCGGTGCAAAATAAATAAGGCCAGAAAGACAAGTATCATGGAGCAAATTAAAGAATCAAACAATGGTTTTCTAGATAATGAAAAGCCAAAAAAGCATTAAGAAGACAATAATAAAAATCAACAAAATTACCAAATTTAACAAACAAGAGTAATAGAGAGATGCCAATTTTATTGATATTGAACAAAAGATCTAATTTACTTTATTAAATAGATTTATACCACATATAGCTTGCAGATTGGAACACTAAAAGGCAAAAGTTGCATTCTTCAACTAGAGCTATTACATGTCCAAAAATGCAAATCCCATGGCATACAACGAATGCTCAACCCATGGTTGCCCGCGTAATAAAATGGAAAAACAAAAACATAAAGAAGGCAAAATGGACCAAAACCAATGGCACATGTCAAATCAAACAGATAATTAAAAAACGGATCTTGTTTACTCTGTTAGACCGATGCCTCAAATTGCCAATCTTCAGCTTAAAGACCAGGATAATTTGCATTCATAAACTTGTATTTCAACTGAAGCTAGAGCAAGTCAACTGTGAATCCCATAGCATTAAATCGATGAAAAAGCTACTGCATTACCCTCTTTCCCTGTTGCTTAATTCATTCAAGTTGCCAAACACCTAACTTCTCCTTGTATAACTTCAATAGCTGAGGTGCTTCCTCATAACAATTCACATACTTTTCCAAGAAAAGCTTTTCTGTTTCCTTAAACATACTAGATTTCAGAGAATCTATTTTAACCAAACCTTTTGATAACAGAAATTGAATAACTGAAGCTCTTGGAATAAGCCTCTTCTTTAAGCTCAGTGAAAGTAGTTGAGGGCATTTAGCAATGAACGATGTGTCTAAACCCAATTTATTGACAAAGAAATCCATGTTTACCATAATCTTATCCTCAGAAAGTGTCATAAACTGTGGGCGCTTCCTAAAGGTTGCAATAATATTTTTATCAGACCAACCCCACCGCTTATATACATCAACCTTCTTTTCCCACTTTGATTTCAATAAAATCGGTCCGATTGCTGAAACAAAATTAATCTTCTTAGGATGAAATCCTATTTCCTTCAGTTCATCCACAGCCTTTCTGAATTCAATTGTTGTAAATAGAAGCTTACGAGGATAATAATGAACAAAGAATGAAATATGTCTTTCAGAAACACCATTTTCTCGCAATATGTTGATATTTGGTATTACATTACTGTCAAGTGGAACATACATTATAGCTGCATAAGTTTTAACTGTTGAAATGGTTTTCTCATCAGATTGCAGCAAATTTCTAAAGAAACTAAAAGAAGGAATCAAATGATTTTGTAAGCTTCTTCTAAAAATTGAAGGGTTTGAAGTGAAGATTTTTACAAGGTCCGGGATTGAAGCACCTTTCGACTTAAAGAACTCAACTTTAGGGAGAAGAGTCTTCTCAGGTTTGGATAAAAGAATTCTTGGTTCGTTTCTAATCATTTTAGAGATAAGAGTGTTAGAGAATCCATGATTTTTGAAAAATGCTAGAACAAAGTCAGGTTTAGTAGAGGTTTCAAATTGAACATACTTAGAAGCTGAAAGAGCAGATTTTGGAGACAACCCACAAGTGTTAATGAGGTAAGAAACAGTAAAAGAGTGTTCATTTGCATCAATTGAAAAGTATCTAATAACAGATAATGATAACGCCATGGATGAACTTTGAGCTGTGATAGTGCATACATTTCTCCCATGGAGAAAGCTTTTACAGAGAAAATGATACATTGGAATTGATATTCAAGAACTCTTACCTATTTTCGAGAGCAAATCCAATTTCAGCACGAGAAATGCAGACACCTCGATCAAACAACCGAAACCCTAATCAATCAAAAAAAATTGGGACGTTGCACGCTCGGAAGTTTAAATTTAACAAGTTAATAGCAAAAACGACGCCGTGTTGTTCACTGAGTCCCACGTAGCAGGAACTTCAGCCTTCAATGTCATTATGTAATACGACAACGTTTTATATCTAAAGGTTTACAGCTAGCTGGCCAGTGGTGGCTAGGGTTTCTCTCCTTCTTCATGTGGTCTTTACATCGAGTTGCTCTTCCAATCAAGTTAGTGATTTTGTTCTAAAAGTGATTGTTGCTCTCATTTTTCTTTTTAATTTTCATTTGAATTGAAATTAATGCTTCATTAATTATTGATTTTAGGAAGAATCTTACCCATTAGCCTTCACATCTCTGAATTGGGTTTTTCATATAAGCTTTTATATTCAATCGCTGTGTTTAATTGTGTAATTTCATAAATTTTTCTTAGGCTACATGGGTTTTGGCTTAGATTGTCCATAGTTATCTCTGGGTTTGCTAAATCAGAGATTATGAACAGTTCAATTGGAGACATAACTAGTACTTGCACACTTGAACAATTTATTTCTGTGAAGTACAGTTCAGCTAAGAAATTTTACTGTACTTCATTGAAAAATGAAAGATGATTTAGGACCGTTGTGGTTATTGTTCATAGGCTGGTGAAATAATTGAGAATAATGAGTTGGAAAATTGGGTTTCTGAGATTAATGCAAAGGAAGCAAAGCTTTTGGATGCTCAGAAAAGGCAATTTTAGAGTTGCTAGATTCAATTATTCGAGTTCCTAATGGTCGTGAGACTCTATATTGAAGCTATGGAGGTTAAGGAAGCAGATTCCATGCTACTTAAGTCAGCTGAAGTAAAGAAAACAAAACGTTTGCCTAAAACTTACTTTGCTATAATGGAACAGTAAGCAAAGTGGAGCGATATACATAATGCGGAGAAGTTGTTTCAGCGTATGGAAAAGAATGGATTCATTAGACATTTGAGATTTTAATGCAGGCTTATATCAAGCAAAAACTCCAGCCTCTGGGTTCCGAGATAGGATGAAGGCGAATAACATGAGCCCTAATAACGCATTAGCAAATCTATTGGCTCGAGCAGAAGAATTGAAGTAATTGGTATCATTTTTGCCTCCAGCTTGTTTGTATCTACTTTGTGAATAATTTGTTCTTTAAAATCACCAGTCAGTACATAAAGCCTCTATATTCGATTTACAATTTTGCAGGATCATCTGAATTCTGGAGACAACCGAGAACTTACAAATCATTTACTGGGCAAGAAACTTTTTGGAGTCCTAATTTACATACAGATGAGTATAATGCATATTTAAACATAACTACATCAGAGATATATGTTATTAATGTGCTGCTTTTTTATTAATTATTGTTAACATTTTTTAATCTAATCCCTATGAAGCACAAACACTTCATACACTTAACATGTCTCCGTTATAGAAACTCGGACTCTCTGAAACTCATGTTTCCTTCCCTTTGTTTTTTGAAAATATCGTTTCCTCATATCCTGTATCCCGTTTCTGGGGGTTTTGTGTCCCTTGTCCGTGCTACATACATCTATTTGTTACTTAACCTTTGTCACTATTCATTGAGTCCTTACATTGATTCTAATGAACTCAATCAAAACATTAATAACAAAAGCTAATATAGAAGTTGATTTTGCTATTTACTTTTGAGCTTGGAATAATTAACTAATAGATTAATTATTTCTCAATTTGCAAGTTCATAATCATGCACTGTACACACACAAAAACTAATCATCATCAAGCTAATTAACTAGCTAGCTAGTCATCACCAAGCTAAGTCTAGACATGGCCTTGAAACATTGATAGCCTTTTGCTAATCACCACCTAATTAAACTCTGGAGGGCTTAATTAATTAATTTGGGGATTTAATTTCAATTAATCTTCCTCTCCATTGAATGGATTTCCTATCGAACGTTCAAATCCTGACGAAGAAAATAGTTAACTCCGGTCCATTGTTCCCATCAGGATTCATCATATAATATGATTCTGAATCTTTTGATCCAACTACACGTTCAAAATGAGCTCTCATGTATGTTAATTCACCATCCGGCTGCTCGTTTTCATCATCTGGTATAACCCCAGCTCCCATTGATATCACATGTAGTATTTGCATAACAAGCAAATCTTCATCTGTAGGCTCTCTTTTGACACCATAACCAGATTTTCTACCGTTAAAATACATCGTCCAAATTGGTTCTTCAACTATCTTTGTCTTCTCATGGTGCCTTTTTTCACACTCTAAAGCAATTCTAACAAGTCCCATTCCCATATCTTGTAACAATTTTCCTGTAGGTATTGTTAATTCAAGCAAAAAAATTGGAAGAGAGCTAGGGTTTTCTTGAATAGCTAGATTTATCTTAGCTTTCCGATGACCGAATAAAGTTCCTGTCATCCTTGTTCCCCCATGAATATGAAGGTAGTTTCCAGGGATCTTACATGTTGGTGTTATGATCGGAAATGACCGGAAAACTGCTCGGAAACGATGAAAGAGTTTAGCCGATTTAGATTGATTTTTCTTTGTTGGTTGATGTAAGGAAATAATCGGCTGAGGAGGTGATGATGCTAATGATCTTGGTGATTCAAGTAAGCATTTAGGTGATACTGGAGTATCTTCCGGCAATGATTCAGCTACCGGCAGCGGCGGTGATGGTGAAGCATTTGCCATGTAAAGGCTAGTGCTTGAT
>CAOJBK010269013.1:0-10290 GCA_948294925.1 Codiaeum variegatum | reverse complement strand
ACAAATAATTACACTCTTTAATTAATTATTAATATGATACATACAAGCTAATGGGAATTTCCATTTGGTATGTGACATACTAGGTTCATGTTCTAATTGGCAATGGGATAAAGAAAACTCTTTTCTTCCCATTAAGTATGTTACCCTAATTCCACACTTAGTCTCATAAGTTGTGAGTGACGTCTAGCATAACATATCATGACTACCCATTTAGAAATGAATGTCGGTGATCATATCCTTGACATAAGCATGGACCTCCCGATCATAATTACCTTACACTCAATTCCCTTCATTACGAATTCTCGATCTTAGCTAGGGTCATGGAATAAGTCAAACCCTTTGTGCTAAATCATATGACCTCTATCCGGTATAAGTCCTCGATAAATTGATTCCTATTAGAAACTCTTTCTAGTAAACCTTTCCACTCTGGCTAGAGATTTGCATATCAAGAATAACCAGAAGTCATAGGAGTTCTTCCTTGGTTATCCAAGTTAATAAATCCTTTCTTGGTTAAACACTTATCCTAACATACCACAAATTATGGCCACCACATGCCATATACCAATACGTGACTAGCATTAGTATGCAAGCAGTAACAAACCATAGCCTCCAATATGTCAGGTAACATGTCACCTCAAGTCTAAGGATTATATGCACAATCATAATCTAGATGATGCGATATTGACTGGTAGGTAACGATCCATGTATCCATCATCTAACATCACTATTCAACTACTCATCTCATGAGTGTACTCACGTGTTGTCATGACATCAAATGTCTGTAACATTTAACTCACTACCTCCATACCAATAAGTATCTCATACTTATCATGGATGACAACAGAGTTGATGGTC
This sequence comes from Codiaeum variegatum, assembly GCA_948294925.1. Lineage (NCBI taxonomy): Eukaryota > Viridiplantae > Streptophyta > Magnoliopsida > Malpighiales > Euphorbiaceae > Codiaeum > Codiaeum variegatum. The sequence continues at coordinate 9,435 of CAOJBK010269013.1, read as the reverse complement.
TTCCGGATTAATGGTGTCCCTACCAATAATCCTATGACCATGAACAACATTTAAAGCATCTGTTACAAGGGCAATCTATCACTCATATTCTCAAACTCTTCGAGAATATATTCCCTACAAAATACTTAAGGGACATATATACATTCGATACTAGGTATGTATTCATATAAAGAACATATATACTTTAGCCAATAAGGTTTTCATTTACATTCACATGCTGAGTGTAAGCTCTAAGGCATACATTGCTAACAAGATTTTCTGTTCTTGAGCTTGCATCATGGATGTTGTGGTCTCATATTGCTTCTTGAAAGCTTCGACTAATATAGCAGCAATGTCGGTAACAGAGCAGTAGCATCAGCAGCAATAGGGTTAGGTGCATTCTCATGGTACATTGTTAGCTTTGTATAGAAAAAAGACAGGGTATCAGTATTTGAGGAGTTTTGACTATAGCAAACAAGGTGTAAGCTTTTGAACAATATAGGTGGGAAAAGTAATTTTTGGAATAATTCACTTGGCTTAAGTTTCTTTATGTTATGATACATGCATGCATGTACGCATGAATAAAAATGGTTTAATGATGATAGGATTATATCAGAGTTTTAGGGTACATAGGACCTAAGGTTAACTTTAATCATTACATGAAGCTTAGTGGTTTGAAAGGTTACCCAACGACTAGAGGCGCGATATACCTAACCACATTTGAATCAAAGAGATTCGCATGGGTCCAACGGCTATGTGCAACCTCATTATCCCAATTGAAAGGATCAATAGATACTCCTTGGAGTGGATGATTTCATTGTCGACAAAGCAGTCCCAAAGAGGGAAGCTCACTCGATGCTACTTTCTTTCCTTGTTTTCTTAGGAATAAAGATGTATGTGAAGTGATGTATGAAACCAATTCTAAATTATTTTAAGCCAAAAGTGTTTGTATCAAAAAGTCAACTTAATTTTTATCAGTTTTAAAACACGTCAAGTGGAGTCGCAAGCTATGAGGCCCCGACATTCGGGCTACTAGCGTGCCTTAGGCATTTTGACCTGAGGAAACTGACCGCGAGGGTTAGATTGTGCATGGCACCGGTGGTCAAGTTCTCACATTAGGTGAACCCTTTTTGGACCCGATAAGTGCATTATGTGTGTGAGTCGTCATTTAATACTTTAGAAAATCATTTTGTTTTAAGGGTGATTAAGAAACCATTTTCAATTTCACTCCATGAAAGTAATATTTTGCCTATTTCTAGAAAAGACAAGCCTCGAATCAAAGAATGGATTCGAAGACTTGTTATTGATACAAATTCATCTTTTTAGAAAAAATCATTTATTTCTAATAAATTCGGCTTAAAATCATATGGATTTAGTTTTAAAATAAATTCTTTTATGAATGGCAGTTATACCATGATGAATGTGCAATTATAACATTTATAATGATGCATGGACAGATTATGCTGTGAATGATAGAAATATGAATGGCAAGAAAATTAAAGAAGCAATAAATTAAAGTAACAAATAAATAGGAGTCCCTCCTCTAGCCAGAAAGATTCTAAGGAGCGCACACATCCCCAATAATAAATAAATGAGAAATAAATTTAAAATAAGGAAAAAATTAAATTACAAACAATAAATAGATACATAGGGGATCCCTTCTCTAGTCATAAGACATAGGTTGGACACACATTCTCCATTTCGATGGAAGTGCAAATAAAATAGACAATAATGATAAAAGAAAAATAACTAAAATACCAAAAAGGATTAATAAAAATAAATTCATTCCACTAACAAAAGATATGCTAGGAAACGAATTGAGAAAGACTCTCTACTGGAAAACATATGCCAAGAAGTCAGCCCAATAAATAACAAAAATATTAAAATAAGCAAATTAAAAGAAATAAATAAATGAAAGGGGCAGATTCATTTCATTAATAATGAATATGGTAAGAAATGAATCGGACTAAACTCTCTATTAGCAAACATTTTCTAAGAAAAGGATTGTCCCAACTGTCATTACAATAAAATAATGCGAACGAACAAACATATGAAATAAATAGAAACAAATAAAATGGAATAAATAAAATAAAAGAAAAAGGAATTAAACAAACAAATAAAAACAATAAAAATAAAAGAAAGAAAATACAAATTGATAGAATAATTTTTTTTTTTTAAAAATGAATTTTGGAGCTACACCCAGAATGGATTTGCTGGCATATCTCATTGAATGGGAATCAAACTCCACGTCATTCTCCCTTCTTGCGAAGGGTTAGGGTTGTTTTGAAAAAGTGGGTTGGTTAGTGTTTGTGTTCAGAAGCTAATCATTTTTAATTATAAAAAAAATATTAATTAAAAAGGCCTTTAATCTATTCTGATGTAGATTAAAGAAAAAAAAATGATTTTTGAAGTGTTATTGTTTCACCTATTCAGATTAATAGTGTTTAATTGAAAATAAAACAAAAGTACAATTATCTTTTAGGTAATGTTACCTTTGGTTTTCGTCAATAAGGAACTGGTGTTTCTGATGACTTGATTTGGCCGAAACGGATCTCCGTTGTGTTCGAAGACAATTATCATATTATGAATTCAGCAGAGGTTCGAGTTTGTAGAATTTTAGTGGAAATTTTAGCAGTAGTTTGGTGTCAAAACTTCTTTTGAAAAGTGACCCGGAGGGTCCTATTTATAGGAAAACTCGTATGGACGGTCAGAAAATTTGGTGTGCACACCTGGGTGCAGGCCCATACGCCTGGCAATAAGCCCACATGCTAGGCAACATGCCTACATGCTTGGTGTGAGGCGCATGTGCCTGGACCTAGGCCCACACGCCAAGCTATGGCTCATGGCTCCTGCTCAGCCTGATTTAGTTCGATTTTTTAGACTTTTTGGATTTGTTTTAGGTCCGATTTATGTCCAGTTTGAGTCTATGGGATCGAAATGATGAGCCGGATTTGATGGTGTAAAAATATAGATTCACACCTAAAAGAAGGATCAAAAAAATAGAGAACAAAGATCCCACCTAAAAGGAGGGTCAAAAATAAGATCCCACGTAAAAGGAGGATCAGATAAATAAATTAGATCCCACTTAAAAAGATCATCAGAAAAATAAAAGACCTCATCTAAAAGAAGGGTCAAAAAAATATATAGACCTTACCTAAAAGAAGGGTTAGAAACAATAAAGACCCCACCTTAAAGAAAGGTCAGAGAAAATAAAAATCCCAGTCTCACCTAAATGGAGAATCAGATGAAGAAATTAGATTCCACCTAAAATGAGGATTAGAAAATTTTAAGTCGTAACTAAGGGACAGATGAAATAGAATATGTTAGAAAATATGATCAAATTTATAATAAAGGTGAACAAATAAGTATATATATTAAAGTTTAAATAAAAAGAAATAAATTATCATTAATGGTTGAACTCTTACAAAAATTCGTTCCATAAGAATTTAAAATAAAAACTAAGTTAATTATCACCAGGAACAGTGTCCTTTAAATGATGGTCATTAATTTGAGAAGCTATATGATCCGACCCTGAATGAGCATTAGGAAGGTCGATAGGATTGATAGCGGGATCATCCTCTTCATCAAAAGGAATGATATCATTCAAAAATTGAACCACATTTGCCCTCCTCTTTTTAGAGTCTGCTGCTAATACTTTACTCCTATACATATTCATTCCTTTTGCAGCCTCATTGATAGTAACTTTAAGCTTCGAATTTAACCTATCCACCTCGGACCTCCATTGCTCAAGTTCAGCCTCATAAGTTTGAACTTCCTTTTCTTTTTATCCTAACTTCCCATCAATTTTGGCTTTACTCTTCTCTAGTAGTTTAGAGAAAGGCACTACTTTCTTATGCTAATTTTTGTGGAACGTTAGCTGTTGTTCCAAATATTCAAACTTATTTTGAAGAGCTTCCTCTTTCTCCTTCGATTCTCTTTTAAGAGAAGAGTAATGATGGCACAAGTGGGTCATGAAGCCATTAGACTGTAAAATCAAGTTAATCAGGAAGGAAGAAGAAATTAAAAAAAATAAGGTAAGTATGTGGGAAGGTTTAATACCATTTGGGAATGATGAGATGCCATGTACATACATTGGGCATCTGATAGACTGCTCATGTACTCATAATCTATCGGCAACAACAGAGAATCCGACACGTAGTAGGCCAGTTTTCCAGTGGTAAAATTGGCCTCTGAGCCAAACCTTTGTAATACTATCTCATCAAGACCAAAGGCTCTTTATACAAATCGCCCGACCGAACTCCCCAGTTATCAGAGGGCTCAACCCCGACTGACGAATGGTGAGAGGTTAGAAAAGAAGCAACGACTCCTTTATCTTTAGACACTTTCCTTTTCTTACCTTCTGAGGAAAGATGAAAAGAGCCCTTGCTCTTTTTCGAGCTAATAATTCAAAGTTATTAAGTTTAGCCAAAATCTAGCAACACCTTAACACCTTCCAAGTATTAGGATGGACTTATGAAATCAAAAGCTCATTGTCCACTAGAAAATCAAATTCTAGGATGGTTAAAGGGAACCCTAAACTAGATAAAAGGGCACCTTCATAAATTATCCTCTCATGGGTATTGAACAGGTGATTACCTTGAGCAGACTAAGGAGGGGTTAGCAAGATAAACTCCTCAGGAATATTTTATCGAGCTTAAATGTTGAGAAGGTCAGAACTAGTGATAATGTTGGATATGACCTATAGAGAATTATTGGATGAAGTAGAAAGTAATCAGAGAGGCGGTCGATCATGAGACAACACCTCAATAGGAATATTAGAATTTATACTATCATATTTCTCATAAGAAATATCTGGATATTGCTCCACCTCTATCATAATATCACTATCTTCATCCCACTGTTGAAGATGTTTGGGTAGAGATAAGGGTCGTTTGCTAATAAAGTTGGAAGAAGGAATTGACATGGATATTGTAAGGAGATTAGTATGGGGGCTATGGATCCTCTTAATATAAGATGGAGCCATGAGAAGGAAGAGAATTTAAAAAGTGAAAAGAAAAAATACTTACTTGAAGAATAAAACAGATATCAATTGAGGTAGGATGAACTATAGAAGAGAGACACAAAATAAAAAGAAAATTATAAAGTGACAAAGGACACTTAAATAGGGCAAACATTGCATCTCTTATAATCTAATGCACCCATTAAGAATATGACACATGGAAAATAAAAAATAAGGTGACTTCTTATCGATCAGGCCCCATTAATAGTGGGGATTTTAAAAATAGAAACCCATAACCCTAAATCATGGAAAACGATGTGACGACTGGAAGAGAATTCAAAAAGACAATTTGGAGAGTAGTAGGAATTAATTTTTGAGAAGTCTTTAACTCCTAACCAGGGGGACATGTGATGACTCCTGACCTAAAATAGATATCCTAAGTGATCTTATAAATGTCATCGTGCAATTAATAGGCTAAGCCGACCCAAGGGACATCTTCAGAACTAGCTTGGACATGAAACTAATCGAGCAAGTCAGACTCATGGGTTTAAGCCAGTCTGGATTTAGTACCTCAAATCCTCTCAAGGATATAGGCACTATCCCTAGAATATTGGAAGGAATTTTATCAAATAGGAAGTTTGATCTTCTCTTGATTCTTTGAAGATTATCCTTCAAACCAAACATAGAGTCCTAAATAGGAAACTATTATGGAGACCACTATATAAACCCTAATAACACGCATAACAAGGATCGAACCCATATTATTCAAAAACCTAATATTATGTGACTTTGATACCAAAGTCATCAATTACAAAGCCCAATGAAATCCAAATCCAACCAATTTCTAAGAGACACATATTAAGGGTAGGACTATAAGATAGTATTACCTATGATAATCACCATATAAGTAATACTAATATGTATTTATAATATATGTGCTAATGGCTAAGCTATGATGTATGCATATGTATGAGTAATGAGATTAATGAAATGAAGTGACTTCGTACTCAATCACATATACTTCACCATAATTGTTTATAGTTTCTGAGCTACATTTTTTCATAATCATTAGCAACATTAGCATTAGGGAGTTTGGAGTAGAATACCTTAAAATCAAACCTTCAAGAAGGCTCTCTCAGTAGATCTTCTTCTCTAGAACTATCAACATAATATTCTTAGTAAACTTTCTTATAGGTGATAGGCTTGTTAACAAGGTGAGTGAATGTAACTATGGAATGGTGTTCCTAGGATGGTCAATAGATATTGTCATTGGTTCTTCTCATTTTGTGGCGGTGAGAATCATTAGCCTCTTATGGAGAAACATATTGCCCTCCAAGTTCCTCCAAAGATTGCCTAGATGGTGTAGTGATTGTATTACTGAATGCTTTGAACATGACAACCTATATTTTCATCACGTAATCATTTTAGAATGTTTGTTCATTTTCACACGCTTACTCGTTACCACTTCTTCAAGCATTTTATTCTATTCACTCAATTTCACAGCCTGATTTTTTTTTATCACATTTTCAAGTATTTTGAACTACTCACTCATTTCATAAAAAAAATGATAGTGATTGAATAGAATGAGAATTATTATCTTGGTTTCTAGCAATAGGACCTACCAAAATTTTTGTCTCGGATATGTATTGCTAGTGAACTGGATATGGAGAAACCAATCCATACTCAAATTTACTCCACAAGTTGTAACAACTTTGTTTGTGCCTAAAAATGAATTTTGAACTTTTAAATATAAATTAATTAAATTAAATATTTAGTGGCCCAAAAGAATTTATTTTCTGGATTTAATGACCTAAAAATAATTAGGCCCAACTAAAAGCCCAAGTGATGAGTAAGCATTAGATCAATGGAGAGTTCTAGAATACTGAGACTTAGGGGAAAAGTCACATAATTTATTACAACCGCACATTTAATTCCTCAGATGACTGCTGATGATCTGACTTCCAACTGAGGAAGTGGTATAAAATGGCAGTGGCAGACACAGGAAAATGACACACAATCATCATCAAACAATTAACAACTCAGATCAATCAATTAACAATCAAACTAAACTTTCAACTCAAATTCACAACTTTAGTTTACTCTTTAGTATTTTCTCAAGAAATTTTCTTTTTACTGTATTCACCAATCACTACAAAAAATTAATTATTTACCGACCCAATTTTTTGGTCGATAAATGCGAGTATTGGGTCAGTAAATAGGTTTACCAACCTGATATTTTCACTTACCAATCAAAAAATTGGGTCAGTATTTCCCTTGTCACTAAATTAAATGTTACCGACCAAAATTTATTGCGTCAGTAATTACCGATGCATTTTTTTGTCAGTAAATACAAATATTGGGTCAGTAAATTTTTTTCAAAAAAAATCATTCTATTACCGACTAATTACTGACCAAAATTTTGCGTCAGTAATTTACTGACCAAATAAAATGAAAATTTTTTGTCAGAAATTTACTGACAAAAAAAATGGCTCAATATTTATGTTGAAAATAATTTTTTTTAATAATTAATAACAATAATAATTAAGATTATAATAAAATTTATATAAATATCATATTTTAGAAGAAGCGAGTATGAAACAATCCAAAATACAATACAATATAATAAAAAATTCAAATATATTATACATTTCTAATACATAACTACTCTTAAGTCAAATCATGAGTATCTTAGGATTCATCACTAGGATCTACAGGTATGTCAGTCTCGTCTGTGATAGACTCTATAGTGCTAGTAGTTCATGCTTTGAAGAGCTCTAATATAGGATTTGCAAATAAGTTCAAGCGGGATACCAAAATGAATCAACTTCATGTATCCCTTCAAGCTCTAGGCTTTTGTTCTCTTACCCAGGAAAAGCTTTTCCAGCTTGATTAACTTGATGTAGGAAATAGGGGAAAATTCATAGAAGGTAACAAGAGGCATCTCTCTTACCTCAATGAAGTGAACAATAGCATTAATATCACATCCATTTGAGTCCTTTATGGTTGAAAGAGCTTTAAATATCATTGCATTGTACCTGGTAGGAAGGATAATAGTATCAAATAAAGAAATAAGAAAGATAAAAAAAAAAGAAAGTGTTAATTTGTTAGGTTTCACCTTAACCTTAATATAACATAATATATCTCAACAATATTAAAGTATCGGTATAACAAAAATCAAGATTATCAATCTATCAAATATTCATATCCCATGGATTTAATCATTGATTGATAAAACATATGGTAAAAATCATAGTGAAGCAGGAATTAATTTACAGTCAGGTATCTTATTTAATAATTTAACTTACACTTATAATGTGAATATTAAAAAAAATACAGATTAACAACCTTAAAACATTATACTTAGCTTTCAAATTATCATTGAAATTAAAAACAAGCTAATAAAATATGAATTAGTAGATAGTTATATGAAAATTAAAAATAAGGTAAAAGTCAATTTCTTAGAAGGCAGCAGCTAGCTAACAGTCAATCACAGCCAATTTCTCAGCAGTATGTTAAATAACTTAGAAGGCATCAGCTAGCTAACAGTAAATTTCTTCAACATTATGTCAGAAACTGAAGATTTGTCAAGGTGAGATGCATACAGGTAAAGTCTTGTTATATTGCTCACTAAGTAGAAACTAGAGAGAAAAGGCTGAACAAAGTCATTATGATACATTCATGAATCAGCAGAGTCCACAACAACTGAACTATCTATGAAAATAAATACAATATTGACACTGATGTCTCACTCAATACATTATTAATCTTCTCTCATCCCCATAAGAAAGAAGAACACACCATAAAATTGGGCACAATCGATTTCTTTTTCTTTTACCATTCAAAATTCAGCAGTGTCATTGTTGGGTTTAATGAATTTTAACATTTGAGTTCCATAGACAAAAACAATAAGATTTAATCAGCACTGCATTGTTTGTGGACTTAGTTTTAGCCAATAATGTACCAACGTGTTCGACTTTGAAAAGACAAACCTTAGGAGTTATTGGAAATAGTGAATGGTGATGATTAAAGTAAAAATATACATTTATATAGGGCTCAAATCTCTACCTGTTAAATTAATTTAATTTAGTCCCAAACCAATCAATTTACAATTAAAATCATCTCATTATCACTAATTTCTAATAATAAATAAACTAAGAATAATCTATAAAAGTAAAATTGAAATTAAAGAACATTGATACCTTAAATGCAAGTGCATGAACAATAAATAAGATAGAAGCAGGGAGGGCAACAAGCAGACTTGTCATAGCCAAATCAAAAACTAGTCATTTGCTTAAAACAACCTATTAAAAAGATGTTAATAGCATGATCAAATTAAAGGAATAATGAAAAAGAAAATATAAATAGAGGGACAGTAAGTAGCGTTACTTGTTATTTAAAGCTGACTTTAGGGACTAACCTTCCCAATGCTGACCTTAAGGGTTATAAATTCCAGTGTATATAAAGACTTATGTGCCTTTTGATAACCCATAGATGAA
>CAOJBK010269006.1:0-12605 GCA_948294925.1 Codiaeum variegatum | reverse complement strand
TAACTAGTAGTGTGTATCCAATATGATGCACTTATCACAAGGTCCAGTCCCTCGAACTCCTACTTTGGAGACTTTGGAACTACCTCCTCCACTGGTTAAAGCCTCATCGACTGGACCTTCCACTCCTCATAGGGTATCGTTGGAGGACATTTACCAGTAGCAATAGGAAATTCTAGGTGAGATGGCTCACAGCAGGAAGCATCGTCGCTGGTTGGACAAGGTGATTGGCAAGATATTGAAACACTTAGGCCTTAAAAAGTCTAAGAGATCGGTGTCACCACGACACCCATCCAAGACTCCTGCTAGACCAACTGAGACTCCTACTAAACCATCTGAGACTCCAGCAATCCCAGTTTCAACCGTTCCCCCTCCTACATCAATTACTAAAGAAGCACCTCCGATACCTACTATCGTCGAGCTTCTACTTGAGAGTAGTGACGTGGAGACGGAGACTGACGAGAGTGCATCTCTAGAGACCAAGACACATTCTAGCTCGGATGCCCCACGGAGCTCGAAAACAAAGCGGGGTATGCATCCGATATCCTCACCTTCCGATGTACAGTTCAGGGTCATTCTTTCTCTCTCACAAATCTCTTTAGTTTGTTTTATTTTTAGTTTTCCTTATTTTTGTGTTTAATTTCATTTTTTATTTTATTATTTTGTGATGTGGGATGACTGTAAAATATTTTGTGGTTTCGTTGTGAAACCACAACAAGACTGACCTTGATGTGTAGCTTAATTCATATAACTCATAGCTTGGAATACTATATATGGAAGGCCGGATTCATCTGTTTCAGGGCAGTATTGCTTCCCCACTTTTTGTTTTTCATGTTTTTACACACATTGAGGGTAATGTGTGATTTAAGTGTGTGTATAGAGTGGGTGAGGGTAGTGGGGGTGTTGGTAATATATTACTAGACGCATGATTTCTTGATGGTTTTATTATTATTATGCATGATTGTATGAAACATGTTTAGCAAGCTAAGCATAGCCTGATATAACCTTCACTTGCAATATATTCTAGACTTTTAAAATTGGACAATTTTTTTTTAATTCACTCATATAGACTTTGGTTTTTTTCTTAAACTTTGAACATAGTGGTCGGAAGTAGGAATCCACTTGTCACAGTTCCTATAACTTGGCTTTAAGGCGTTTAGCTACGGTTGAGTATTTAGTCTTACTCTTGGCATAAGTTAGGAAACTTCAGTGTTTAATATGTTTTTTAGGAAATGAAATCAAAGTGAAAATGAATTGTACTCATGAGATAAAAATGTGTGAAAAAAAATATTGGACTTTGAAAATTACAACATATTCGGCTGGTTTCATATTGCGCAAAGTAATATAAAAAAAGATTGAAATCATGAATAGTGCTAGTAGCTAGCTAAACAAGTCCATGACTAGTTGAGTAACCAGGGGTTGGTGCCATACAACATTTACCTTCGGGTCAAAAGACTAGTGACGGGTTTAGCTAAGTCAAGTCCCTTAAAAATTGAAAAAAAATCTCATGATACTTTGTACTAAATTGAAAAACTTTCCAATTCCTAAGAAAAATCGATTGAATGACCCGAGAATGTTTGAATTGAAAGCTATGTTTTGAGATTAGACATCCAATACGTTGATTAAATTGCCTTAGAGCTAGGTTGTGAGAGTCTGTCTTCATGGATTCCGAACTCGATAATTGTATCCCTAGTTTAATCAAAATTGTGAAAACTTAGTGTCTATGCTAGTGAATTTGTACTCTTTGTGGTTTCTCGATTTTCTTAAGTCTTTGATATATTAAAAGTGGGAATTGTATTTATTGTGCTTAGTTTTTTTTGAGGACAAGCAAAGGTTCAAGTGTGGGGGAGTTTGATAACTAGCAAAATATACAATGTTTTACCCCATATTCTTGATGATTTTACATGTTAAATTTAATTTATTTTGTTTGTTTTAAGTGTTTTCAGCCATTTTTAAGCAATCAATTGAATTTTGAAGCTAAAAGGAATTAGTTCAAGGTTCGGGCTTTAAGGATGAAGAAAATGCGTGAAAACGGAGCGAATAATGAAGGCTTAGGGCTTCCTCACGGCTTGCCTCATGGCCTGTGAGAGTAGCTCGTGCCAAGGATGGGATATTGGGAGGTAATAATCTATCACGGTCAGTCGCACAGGCCGTGACAGAGGGTGTACAGATCATGGGAGCAAGCATGGAGAGGGTGTGAGAAGCAGTAGCTTCCCACGGTCCCCTTCACAGGCTGTGATAGGAACTGTGAGAGCTTACTGCCTCACAACCCCAAGCATAGAAGGCTGTTATGGCCTTTGGCATGGGCCATGACAGAGGAAGTTAGGATCGTGCCAGAAGGAGGCAAAGAAGTAATATCTTCTCATGGTCCTCGTCATGAGCCGTGACAAGGACCGTGAGAGCAATCTACCTCTCAATCCTAAGTAATGTCTCACAAAAGGTTGGTACGGGCACGGGCACGGGTCGTGGGACCCTCCTATGCCAGCATTCTAAGTCCTATAAAAGCACGAATTTTCTAGATTTTAAGGGGAGAACCAGAGGAGACTGAACTGTGGTGACTAAAACATGATCAAACTTCATCTAAAGTAGATTTAGGGCTTTATAAACAAAGTAAAAATAGATCAAAGAAGGATTTAAAGGCTGGATTACAGATCATCAACTCAGATTAGAGATAGAACTTTAAGGATTTGGCTGGAATTCCATTCAGCTTTCATGAACTTCATGGATTTGTGCAATCTCTTATCTTTTTCTTGTTCTTTTGATTTGATTATGAACTAATTTTTTTTATCTACCTAGATTAGATGAGTAATACTCGATTGTATGGATTGATCGATAGCTTGTTCAATGAGGTTTTTCATTAAGTTTAGTTTTTGATACTTAATTTTCCATAAATCAATTGCAATTGCATGCTTGTTCTTGATTTGTGTTGTTTAAACTTTACTAGAGGTGGAGAGTTTAGACATAGAACACAAAAAAATTTAATAGGTTTGTTGTGTTTACTAGAGATAGATTCATAAACTCCTAGGGTTTACATATTTTTCAATGGAACATTAATGTCGTTTCTAATTGAATAGGATCAATAAGAGATTCCTTTCCTATTACTTAAGAAATCAGGGGTTTAATTACTTGAGAAAGATTTAAACCTAATCTAGTAAAAAATCCCACTGAATGATTAACTACATATTCATTGATTTGTTGATTGAATGTATCATTTGAGTAATATGAGTCGAAGTTTAGGTAGATTTCCTTAGAGGAGTCATTAGCTATGAGGCCCAGCCCACCAGGCCACTAGTGCGCCTCGAGTCTTTCTCTTGTAGAAACTGACCATGGGGTTAGATTGGGCATGGTGTTAGTGGAACATATTCCAACTTTAAGTGAACTTCTTATGAGTCCATTTGGTACATCGTGTGTGTGAGTCACCACTTAATTCTTTAGAAAATTAATTTTCAAGGTGATTAAGAAGCCATTTAGTTCCATAAAAAATATGATTTTTTCCAATTTTAGAAAAGGTGATCCTCGAACCAAATGATGGATTTGGAGTCTCGTGATTGATACAAAAGTTATTTTTAAAAAATAAGTTCAATTTCTAACAGATTTAGCTTAAAATGTCATATGGTTTTGGCTGAAAATAGTTTCATATATGCATGATATTTATATCATGATGAATGGACAATTATAATATACAAAATGATGCATGAACAGACTATAATGTGAATGGCAGAATAATGAAAGCTGTAAATAGAAAGCAATGAATAAAATGAGGGTCTTTCATCTAGCCCAAAAGGGTACTAAGGAAAGCACACATCCCTAGTAACAATAGAATAAAAGGAAAGCGATAAAAAGGATAAAATTACATGTAAAACAATATAAATAGAAAGGGGTTCATTTCTCTAGCCATAAGGCATGGGAAGGGCACACACCAATAATACTAGATATACAAAATAGTAACAATATACAAAAACAACATAAAATAATAATAGAATAAAGAAAAAGAAAATTAGAATAGGGACAAAAGGAAAAGAAAACTATTTTGGAGTTGAAGCCTTGAAATGACTTACCAGCATATCCCGTTAAATGGGAATCAAATCCCACCCCATCCTCCCTTTTTGCGAAGTGTTGGGGTTATTTTGATAAAGTGGGTTGGTTAGTGTGTGTTCAAAAGCTAATCCATTTTAATTTAGAATGATTAACCAAATAGGCCTTAATCACTTCGGTTTCAGATTTAAAAAATGATTTTGAATGTTTGAATTACCTAAGTCAGATTTTAGGGTTTTGAATTGATTTAAAAATATAATGAAAAGGATATATGGAATGTTGCCTTTTAATTTCTTTGGCATGGAATAGGAGTTTTAGAAGGCTTGATTAGGCCGGATAGGGTTTCCATTGTGCTGGGAGAGGATTGTTTAGAAAAATGAATACAATAGAGGTTTGGATGTTAGAATTTTAGTAAGTATTTCTATAGTGATTCAGAGTAAAAAAACTTGTTTGAAAGGTGACCTGGGCATTAAATTTATAGAAAAACCGACACGGGATTTATAGAAAGGTGACCTAGGCAGCTGGCACATACGCCAGGTGCTTGGCTTGTTTACCATGTGTTTGGCTCGTGTGGTCATTTCAGAGTCCCGGTCCAGTCTGATTCAATTCTATTTTCAAACATTCTAGGTTTGTTTGAGGTCCAATTTTAGCCAGGTTTGAGTCTATGGGCTCGTATTGATGGGCTGAATTTTATGGTGTAAAAATATAAGTTCACACCTCCCTCTTAACATTTCAAAAGGACAATAGTAATCGGGCTACTCGACTGAGGTTGAGATAGACTACCTTTGCCTTATGCTTTTACCAATTTCAGTGAATTTTTATTAACTGTTGTCTTAATTTTATAGCCATTGTACCAAGTCCCATCGGCGATGTAGTCCCACCTTTGAAGAGAGGCCCTAAGGTCGAGATTTTGGAGCAACCCTCAAAAAACAAAAATAGAGGGTAAGTAGTTTACCTTAATCGATTTATAATTTAATGAATTTTTTTATCCTTCATAATGGTTCTTTCCTTTATGCAGAAAATTAAGTTATGCCTGCCAAAGACTGGCAACGCCTCTACTGCTGCTATTGCAAATTCTCCTGCCTAGCAATCTCCCTCAGCAAGGTCTTCTGTGACTTCAAAGCATAGGTTGTAGCTAAGTAAGGTTCACTTTAAGTGAGAGGTCTCCAAGAGCCAATTTAAGCCCGAACCTTTAAAAGTCACTTGAAGTCAGACACCTCCAGGAGCCACTCAAAGGTAAAGAAAAATAAGAAAGCCTCCACCTAGGAGGGATATTCTCTTTTTTTTTATAAAGACCCTCTCCAAGAAATCTACTTTAATGCCATAGGACCTTACTCCCATTGACTTATCTTAAGAGCACGAGGTGTAGGATGAGGCTGAGAGCTCTAGCCTAAGGGCTTCTCCAGTTAAAGTTTCCTCATCAAAGTCTTCCCCTACAAGGGTTCCCCAATTAAGGCATCTCCAGAGAAAGCCTCTCTTGAAATGTTAGCCTCTCTTCTCAAGGTCTATCCTACAATAGTCCCCTCCAAGGTAATCTCTAGTTCTTTTATAATTTCATTCCTTATCCTATTGGAAATTAAATGTTATAATCTCTTTTGATTTTCCAGGATGACCTAGATGGCTACTTTACTGGCTAGGATATAAAGATGAGGATCTTCCTAAGGCTCAACCTGAGTCATTAGTGCCTTCTTCCCCTACCAACATTAAGATAATTGAGAAGATAGGGAAACACAAGAAGGCTATCTTGATGATGTTTAGCAAAGATATGATGTTACTTCTTGAGGAATCAACACATAAGTAGGCAAAGTAAAGCTTTCAGTTAATCACTGACCATGTTATTGAGGAGAACCTCCAGGTTGGTTAAAAAGCATTTGTCATTAAATTCTTGGATTAGTTGGACAATAAGGTGTCCGCTTTCAAGTTCATCAGGACAAGGCATCAGCACCTGAAGGATTCCCATGTCAGGCTTGCCTAGTATTGAGCCAATCTCCAATTTGACCAAGAATGCAACAAGGCTCATATTAACAGGACTAAGGCATTGGACAAATAAATGGAGCACGTGGTGAGGGATATTGAAGCCTTAGAAAGAGAGATTACCATTAAGAAGGAGGAACTGGCTCACCTTCAGGAGCAGAGGGCCAAAGCCATGGTTGATGCTAGGAAAATTTAAAAGTAGAGTGAAGGTATAAGAACCAACATCAAAGCCACCTCTGAGAATGTGGCCACTTTGAAGGCTAAGGTGGTGAAGGATAAAGCTGTTGAGGAGGTCCTCTAGCGAGATCTAGATCAGGTTTATGCAATTTTTACTTGATCCTTTATAATATTTTCTTTGTATTTTGAAATCTGAACTAAGTTTATGTAATGTCAAACAATTACCTTATGGGAATTTTCTAAATTAATCAATTTTGTCAATCAGGGGGTCGATTTGTTTAAAATACTTAGTCTTTTTTTATGCTTTTGAATGAATGCCCATGAATGTTTATTTTTTTGCCTTTGTTTTAAAGGATGCTTCTTTTATTGAAATATATACTTTATCATACCAAGATAGCCGATATTTACAACTTTTAAGCATAATCCCTAGTCTATAATAAAAGATCATAGTAAAAGTTAAATCATAACTCGGCTATAACAGAATAATCCTGACTGATAATTCAGGTAATCAACCTTATAAAGGTAATACTTAGTTCAGTTTCTCACTGACTTTCTTAAACTATGACCGATAAACTAAGTCCCACAGCAATGACTTATTTAACTTTAGATACTTTCCATTAATAGATTAACCTTGCTTCCTTCCTTCCTCACTTGAGAGCTTGTAGGCACCATTACCCATAATTTCTTTAATTTTAAATGGTCCTTCCTAATTAGCAGACCATTTTCCAAAGTTAGGTTGTTTCTCCCCAATTAGTAGGATAACTTTCCATACTAAGTCTCTAACTTTAGATGTTTTGGCTTGAACCCGCTTATTGTAAGCTCTTTCAACTCTTTTCTTCTGTACTTGGGTTCGATCCAAGGCTGTTATCCTTACATAGTCCAACTCATCCAATTCTTTGTATATAGCTTCTTCATACACGTCTGGAGTGAGCTAGTCTTGGTTCCTTCTTCTGGTGGACTTGATAGTGAGTTCTATCAGGATCATGACATCATGCATGTAGGCAAGCTTGAATGGGGTAGTACCCATTGTTATCTTAATACTTATTCTTATAGCCTATAAGGTGTCTCCCAAAAGTTCATTCCATTTTTTAGGGTTGTTGTCTATCATTTTCTAGATGATTCCTTTGACCACCTTATTGGCAGCTTTTACCTGCCTATTTGCTTGGACATATTAAGGGGTTGAGTGTAACATCTTTATCCCACGTTCATTATAAAACTCTTCCATTGCCTTGCTCGTAAACATAGTCCCATGGTTTGTTGTGAATGTCTAGCATAGGCTGGTCAGATGATTATGTATTTCTCGATAAACCAAATCTTAACCCTTTATGTCACACTCCTCAAAGGAGCTACCTCCACCCACCTAGTAAAATAATTAGTAACTATAAAAATGAAACAATGGTTTTAGGATGATGAAGGATAGATCTTCCTTATAATGTCCATGGCCCATCCTTTAAAGGGCCAGGTCTTGATGATTGAATGAAAATCCTCCGCTAGAGAGATTTAAATAGGACCATGTTTTTTACAAGCCTCACATCCCTTGGCATAATCCATGAAATACTTCTCCATCTTTTCCCACAAGTAGCCATATTATTGTAATAATTGCCTCATTAATCTTCCTACTTGATGGGCTCCTGCTTCTCCTTTATATACTTTGGTCATAGCTAACATTGCTTATTTTGAGCCGATGTAGAGAAAAGTTGGTCCATGTACTTCCTATACAAAATCTCTTCCTCCTACAAAAAGTTTGGGGTAAGGAGTCTCATGTGGTGATCAACATCCATAAAGAAATCTTGCAAGGAGTCGATTATAGGATTTCCTTAATCTTAGGTTATATCTATGGAAAATACCTTTGGATGCTTCTCCACTTGCTCTTGGAGCTGGCTAATACCCTTAGAACACCAGACTGATATCAACCTATATTCCAAAAGGATTTCCCTCAACCACAGGAGATAGCCTGATGCCCCATAAGCTAGCCTGTTGAATTCTTCATTGGAATCCCCTAGTAGAATATTCTAGAAAAATGTGTTCAAAGTTCTCCAATAGGTGCATTTCCTTGTTGTAATAGGGTTGAAGAACTAATTCCTCACACTTGTATTCCCCAATAAACTGATTGATAATGAGCAGCGAGTCACATTTAATATCTATTGATTGTGCTATCAACTCCGCCAAAATCTCCAACCCTTTGATCAGTGATTTATGTTTTGTCTGGTTGTTTGAGCAAGGGAACCCAAGCACAAACCCAAAATTTATGGTGATGTCCCAGGTGAAGTTAACACAATGCCTGATGTAGAAGTTTTTGATCCATCTAACCAAAACTCCTAAGTATATCCTTGAGATATGCAATTTACTTCCTCCTCTTGGGTATTTTTGCTGAGATGGTGAGCTAAGAAATCAGCTAAGGCTTGACCCTTTACTGGCTTGACTAGGACATACTGAAGGTGGAACTTTGAAAGTCTTACTACATGCCCACTTCCTAATTCTATTCCTCATGTAGGGTCTCGACAAGATGTACTTCATCATATTGGTTTAGTTGATAAGCATTACCACTACCGGAAGCATTTAATATCTGAGCTTGTTATAAGAAAAATACAAGGCAAGGCCTAGCTTCTCAATCATGATATAACTTATTTCTGTATCAATAAGGATCCTGCTAAGATAGTAGATGTCCCTCACATATCCCTCTTGATCTCAGGCCAATATGCTTCCTATTTTTTCTTTCAAAGATGATATATATAATGCCATGTGCTCCTTAGGCTTAGGAGGATTCATAACTAGTGGCTTAGTCAGGTAGGCTTTGATTTAATCAAACACCACCTGGTGCTCTTCTGTCCACACAAACTCCTTGTTTCCATTGAGCAACGAACTTCAAGGCTAAAGTTTCTTAGATATATTAGCAATGAATCTCCTCAGTAAGTTAATCTACCCTATCAACCTTTGTAATTCTTTCTTGGTCCTTGAGGGAGGAGTCTCCAAGATTGCCTTAGCTTTGTTTTTATCAATCTCTATACCCTTTTGATGGACTAAAAGCCTTAAGATATTTTTGATGGATACCCTAAAAACACATTTATGAGGATTCATTTTAAGTTGGTATTGCCTCATTTGCTCAAAGGACTACCTTAAATAAGCCAAGTACTCATCCTCTTACTGGGATATTACTACCACATCATCAATATATATCTTTATAAACTTTCCATGGAAGTAATGGAACATGACATTCATCTCCTTCTGATATGTAGCCCCAGCATTCTTTAAGCCAAAAAGGCATCACCACCCATTTGTATGGTCCAATCAGGCCAGGACACCTAAAGGTTTTATTACTTATATCTCCTATAATGATGTTTATCTGATTGTATCTATAAAACTTATGATAATGTTTACAATAGCTGAATCAATCAACATATCGGCCACAGACATAGGGTATTCATCCATGGGAGTTGTAGTGTTTAGATTTCTAAAGTTGGCACATATACTCAACTTTCTATTCTTTTTTATTACTAGGATTATGTTAAAGAGCCATTTTGTGTATGATGTGGGTCGGATGAACCCTAATTTCAACAACCTTGTAAAGTCTTACTTGATCAACTCTTCTACTTTAGTTGACATTCTCCTGATGGGTTACTTGAAAGGCTTGAACCCTAGCTTTATGGGTAGCTTATGTTCCATTAGCTCCTTGGCGAGTCTTAGCATTTCATCATATGTCCAGGCAAAATAATCCTTATGTTACCTAAATAGAGCTACCAATTTCTTTTCAAACTTAAGGGATAACTTGGCACTTATAAAAATTTGTTGTGGGTCAGCCTCTATCCCTAAATTGATCTCCTTTAGGGGATCTTGGACCTCATTTGGCTCATCCTGGAGTTTCTTACTTCCTAACCCCAAATCTTTAAGTTCCAAGATTTCCATGGGATCTTGACTTTCATCTTCGTAAATACACTCCGCTAAGAAAACTTGCTCCAATAATAGATTATAGAGCTTGAGAATCACCTCCATTTTTCTCTTGAAGATCTTATCCATAGATTACTATGAAGATGAGGCTTAATCTATCATCTAAACTATCTTTGGCTGAGACATTTGTTTAGCCATCATAACATTCCTGTCAATCTTCCTCTTATGATCAAAGAATAGAGTCTTGGCTCTAACATCATAGTATATTGCATTTGAGAAATGAACTTCTTGCCCAAAAGGATTGGGATCTACATGTACTATCTCCTCATAGTTATCCCTAAAAATGATTAAAATTTGGTGCATGCTTGAAGGGATGCAAAAGTTTGAATGGATCCAGCAAGAAGTTGTAATTTACTTGAGAATCAACCACATTATAGCTCGTAGGGCGAGTTTCCCTGCAGACCCTGATTTGTATAGTTACAAATCCTTTAGGTAATGTTTTGCCCCCCACAAAGTCATGCAAGGAAAGTTCGGACCTCTCAAGATCCTAGGAAGTGGGTTCTTTTTTCTTGAAGGTTTGCAATGGAAGAATGTTGACTCTAGCCTTGTTGTCCACCTAACTCTATTAGTTGGGATCCCATTTATCTCAGCCTTAATGTAAAGAGGCCAAATGTGATTTGCCAAAATCCTCTAGGGTTCTTCTATGATGATAGAGAGTGGTTGCTGTGTCCCTTTATCAACAATTTCAGCCTTCAAGGCATCCCCATCTAGGGTTACCTACTAACAAGGTTTGGCTTGGAACTCTTCTGGCATTAGTGTGCCTATATTTGAATCCACCTTAGCTTCTGGGACTGGGTTTTAGTAACCATATTGATGATCAAATTCTTTATTAACCTGGGATCTTCACGTACTTCCTCCCTGACCAATTTTGAATCTTTGGGCCATCTATCCTTCAACCAAACTTCATACTTCACCCCATTAATGTTCAAAATAGCTAGTTTATCATGTGGATTATCCCCATAAGGCTTCTCTCCCTGGGGCTTCTCCTCTTCTCGAGGTTTTCTAAGTGCCCAATACTTGGCCCTTTGCTCCTTGAGATGCTTATCATCATATTCTTTTCTTCTATCAACATCTCTAAGGATCCTTTGATCTTTGATGGCCATTTTTTGTTGGACCTTTTCATATGGCACCTTGTTCTGGGCTTTCATCTCAACCCTTCTTTTAGCCTCTTACTTTTCTTTCTCCTCCTAGTACATGTTCTTGATTTATCCTAGCTCTTCCTTATTTTTAGGGTTGGCTCTTATAGCTACTTGGAGTCTTTCCATCAGTGCTTTCTCTGTAACCTCCTCTTATGATTATGGATCAAGATCGACCTTTGATTTCTTTTGCTATGGCCAATATGAGAGAAGACACTACCCAAACTAGAAGCTTGAGAATTGAGTTGATGCTGCTTCCATTTCTCAACTTTCTTTGGCATGGGCATAAACATCCGAGGAACCCTATTCTCTAGAGGGGCATCTTGGCCTTAGCCACTTCTGTATAGCTTTTATCCCTTTGCCTCTTAATGAATTGCTTGTTAGCAGTGTATGCCCTAGAGCTTACACTCAGTATGTGAATGTAAACAAAAACCTAACTGGCTTTAGTATATATGTTCTTTAAGTGAATACATTCCTAGTATCGAACGTATATATGTCCCTTAAGTATTCTGTAGGGAATCTATTCTCAAAGAGTTTGAGAATATGAATGACAGATTTCCCTTTTAACAGATGCTTTAAAGGTTGTTCATGGTTAGAGGATTATTGGTAGGAATGCCATTAATCCAGAAGACCATCACCTATGTTGTCATTCATGATAAGTATGAGATGTGTGTCGTGACAACACGTAAGCACTCATGAGATGAGTAAGCTAAACAGTGACGTTAGATGATGGATACATGGGCCATTACCTACTAGTCAATATCGCATCATCTATATCATGATTGTGCAAATAATCCTTAGACTTGATGTGACATGTTATCTGACATATTGGTAGCTATGATTTGTTACTGCTTACATACCAATACTAGTCATGTATTTGGTATATGGCATGTGGTGGCCATAATCAGCGGTATGCTGGGATAAGTGTTTAACTAAGAAAGAATTCATTAACTTGGATAACCAAGGAAGGGCTCCTATGACTTCTAGTTGTTCTTGATATGCAAATCTCTAGCCATAGTAGAAAGGTTCACAAGAAAGAGTTTCTAGTAGGAACCGTTTTATCGAGAACATATATCGGATAGAGGTCATATACTCTAGCATAAAGGGTTTGACTTATTCCATGACCCTAGCTGAGATTGGGAATCTGTAATGAAGGGATTCGAGTGCATGGTAATCATGATCTAGAGGTCCATGCTTATATCAAGGATTTGATCACTAACATTCATTTCTAATTGGGTAGTCGTGATATGTTATGCTAGACGTCACTCATGACTTATGGGACTAAGTGTGTAATTAGGTTAACACACTTGGTGGGAAGAAAAGAGTTTTCTTTATCCCATT
>CAOJBK010268240.1:0-15990 GCA_948294925.1 Codiaeum variegatum | reverse complement strand
GACTATAGGCTAATTTCTCTTATTCATGGCATTTATAAGATTATTATGAAGTTGTTAGACAATCACCTTAAAGTTGTAATTGGTGATATTATTAGTCATTCTCAATCTGCTTTTGTTGCAGGGCGACAGATTTTGGATAGTTTTCTCATTGCCAGCGAGGTCATTGAATCCTATTCTAAGAATAATCTCCCTTGTGCACTTTTCAAAATTGATTTCAAAAAAGCATTTGATTCAATTAAATGGAATTACCTTTTTGGTATTCTTCACTCTATGGATTTGGAGCAAAATGGAGTAAATGGATGCTTGCCTATTTTAATAACTCTCGAGCTGCTTTTTTGATCAATGGTACTCCTATTGAAGAATTTTGATTCTTTAATGGTGTGAAACAAGACTGCCCGTTGTCTCCCTTCCTTTTTCTGATAGTTATGGAACCTTTGTCCGCTCTACTTAATAAGATGGTTTCAAGAGGTGACTTATCTGGATTTTCTCCTACTGTTTCAGGACCTGTTCTCCCACACATGTTGTTCATGGATGACATTTTGATTTTTTCAAGGCCAATTCTTAAGGAATGGATGGGTTTATACTTCATGTTGAGATGCTTTTCACTTGTTTCTAGCATGCGTATCAATTTTCATAAAAGTGCTATTATCGATGTCAATATGAATAAAGTCATTGTTCAGATTATTGCCTGTAACATTCTTTGATGTGTGGAAAAATTTCTTTTTAAATACTTGGGTTTGCCTCTCGGTGCCTTCCCTAGGCATCTTCCTACTTAGTCACCTATTGTTGCTAAATAAAGTCCAAACTTGATTTTTGGAAAGGAAAAATTTTATCTCAAGCTAGTCAGCTTACTCTCATCAAGGCCTCACTAGCTAGCCTGCCTTTGTACTATCTCTTTATTTTTAAAATTCCAGTGGCAGTGGAAAAGGGGATCAATAAGCATATTCACTCTTTCTTCTGGTCTGGAGGTTCAAATGGAAATAGCTTACATCGGCTTAATTAGGACATCCTTACTAAACCTCTAAAATTTAGGGGCTTGGCATTCTTAATATTAGTATTCATAATCGTGTATTTCTTTTCAAATGGTTATGGAAACTTGGAACTGATGGCACTTCTCTTTGGTGCCAATTTATCAAAAGCAAATACGGTCATTCTTGCCTTGACTTGGTTCACTGTGGCTCTCGGTTATCTCCTGCGTGGCGCGAAATTACTTCAACTTATACTTCCATTGATGATTTTAACTCTCTTATTGACTCTAATTTTTGTTTTAATGTTGGTGAAGGTACCTCGGTGCTTTTTTGGACCGATACTTGGTGCGGAAACTTTATGCTGAAGTCTATTTTCCCAGCATTTTTTACAATTTCTGCACAGCAGTATGTTTTTATTTCTGAAATGGGGGCCTGGATAGCTAAGACGTGGTGCTAGAACTTTAGATGGTAGCAGCTTCTTTCCTTGGAAGAACTGGAATAAGCTGCTCGCCTGCTTGCTGTTGTCTCTGTTGTGTTGCTACGTAAATGACAACCTGACCATCTGCTGTGGAGACAGAGATGCAGCAGTGCCGCCTTCACCACCCATTCCCTTTATGAGCAGTTTATGGAGTTTCAAAATTCTCTAGCAAGCTTTAATCTATTTTTTTTAGTGTAACTCAGTTCCGGCTAAAGTATCCTTATTCGGTTGGTTTGCTTTTAATAATGGATTGAGCACAAATGATTTCCTCTTTGATCGTGGGCTGTGCTCTTTGTGCTATAATCACTGCTTCTTTTGTGGCAATTTTGGAGAATCCATTGTTCATCTACTTTTCCATTGCTCATTTTCTTGGAAGGTATGGTCTTTTTTTTTTTTTTTGCAAAATGGCGTGGTTTCAATTTTGTTATTTATGGTGACTTTCGTAGTCTCTTCTTATATTGGATGTCCTATTCTCATTGTAAGATGCAAAACTATTTTGGAATAACCTTTTGGTCTTTATGGCTTATGAGGAATTATGTCCGTTTTAACCGAGCTGTACCTGACATTGAATCTTGTTATCGATTGATTTTCTTTAGGTGTTGGGTTTGGACGAAGGCTACGCTCTCTTCATTTCCCTATGATACAACAACACTTCACATCTCTTCCTATAGCACTCACTTTTATTGTAATAGTTAGGATTTACTTTAGTTGTCTGCTATTTTTCTATTGGTTGTAATTGAACCTTATGTTTGCTTAGTTCTAGGAATGAGTTTTTTCATCACCTTAACTTTGGTGGTTTTCCCCCTTAAATATTAATAAAATAAAAGAAATAATAAAAAAAACATGACTAATGGCTAATTGGTATCATATCATGGGAGGTTCAATTGATCCCTGTTTGACTGAGCAATACCTGAGGGTCCTATACAAGTGAGGCAACTCTAAGTTGCTTGAGGTGGCACGATATGACAACTGGATAGTTGTGAAAGATTTCGATTTACCAGACTTGGCGATATGACTTATCGTGCTTTTATATGAATTATGCGATCATAGAGTTAGATTAGGTGACTAGATCAAACCTCATATCATCAATCGTTTAAATAGAATTCATTGTAAAAGCTAAAATTATAACAATAGAAAGCTAAATGAAAATTTAATACGTTCACTTTTACACTCTTAAATTATTAATTTGGCTCTACTTAATCTTTTAAAAAATATTTTCAACAATTTCAAGGTTTAAAATATTTTGAATGGTCAATCAATGAAAAATAAATTTCTAGCTAATAAAATTCAGGTTATACTAAGTAAAACTACTTTATATTCAATGAATTATTTTATAAATTTTGATAAATTCATTATATTATAATGAGTGACAATAATATAAGTATAAATTTATTAATTCAATATTTGTAGATATTCCCTATAATAATAAATGATAATGAATGACCACTATATAAACATAAATTTATTGATTCAAAAAATTTAACTATTTTTTTAATAATATTCATTATTAATTTTTGTCCACCATAAGGCACATATGATTATAATTTTCATTTATATAGTTTTCATATTTAGTAATAAAATTTAAAAAAATATTAAGTATTTTAAATTTAAATGCATTTATAATATGATAAACTAAATTTTTTAAAAAATATTTAATAACTTTTTAGCATGTGAAATAAATCCAACTATAACATATGTTAAAATAATATAGTATCATTAAGCTAAAAATTGTAAAGGATATGTCTTAGCCACATGTAAACTCTAACTTTTTTGAAAGGAGGGTGAACTAACGTCCAAATCAATTTTACCTCCTACCTTTTTCGAGAATCAAATATGGGATGTGCAGCTGTAAACATTAATTATTTAATACTAGGTCACACCCCTCGAGGACAAAAGAATGCAGAGTGGGAAAAGAGTAGTATAAACACCTCAACATGGTTCGATCCTTGGACCCAGTGCCTATCTTTAAACTATAACTTATTGTTACTATTCAGTAGTTTAGTTTATCTCAATTCATTGTAATAGTTATCACTTGTTTCTTCTTCTTGTATTTGAAAATGTTTGTACTATTTATCTTTCAACTATTATAAATAAAATATATAAGTTAAAATCTTCATATCGTATCAGAGCTTTAAATACTCAAACGAGTTCTTTTTGATCATATCTCTTAGTTACACTATGTCAATCACAAATGAATCTGCGATTGTGCAATTGAATGAACCAACACACTTTCCTACCAAACTCACCTCATCAAATTTTCTAGTTTAGCAGAAACAAATACAATTTGCCCTTATTGACCTTGATATGCTAGAGTATATCGACTGTTCTCTTTCTCCACCAAATCGATTTCTTACCATTGAGCAAAAGATGGTTATTCCAATCTATAACATCTGGTATAGACGAGACCAAATCATCCTTAATGCAATCCTTTACAACTATTCAAAAGTCATTCAACCAACTATTCTCTTAGCTAAAACGACTTAAGAAGCCTGGGAACAATTAACTCATAGCTATGAAAAATTTTCTTAATCTCAAGTAAACTCTCTCAAGGCTTACCTAGCAAAGAATCCTAAAAGCATCAAGTTAGTTGCTAATTTTCTCAACAAAATATGATTTATTGTTGATGAATTTGAATTTATTTAAAATCCCATTAATCAGTAAGATCTTATTGTTCACATTGTCACTCAATTGGAAAATGATTTCAACACCATTATTGCAACCATTAAATTAAATGAAACACTAATTGGATACTTAGAATCATTTGATACATTGATTGATTTTAAGAAGATTCTCAAAGAAAATGATTTAAGGTCTCACTCTGTTATTGCCATAGTTAATATCATTAAAAAATAAAACCCAAGACACAGTAATCTTATTAGCTTAGTAAACAAACTCGATATCATGCCCAATGGTAAACTTTTACATATCATAGATCTTATGGAGCTATGATGGATGACATTATCACTCTTGACAAAATCAAAATGGTAACAAATTCAATAGTACAAACTTATACTATTATTTTCTATGAGATTCCTGAACATGATACATATGATTATCGTATGCTTGTAAGATTTCTAAAAGACAACAATATGGCCATTACCAATATCCAAATTGTCAATTTAGTTCAGAGCCCAGTGGAAAATGTCACCACTACCATGATGCTTCTTATTACTCAACAACATTAAATCTATTTGCCTTGTAACTTTACTCTGATTATAAGGGTCTAGATGAAATCTTTTTAGGTGATGGTAAGTGCATTGTTACATCTCATCTCACAAATATTCATTTACCACAAAGAGCACTTTCCTTATATAATATTTGGTTTGCCTCTCATTTATGCAACGATTTAGTTTCCAATGAAAAATCTATCAAAATTAACTATGAATCTGTTGGATTTTTTCCATCTCATTTTCATTTCAAGGATCTTCACACATAAGCACCTCCAATAAAGGTAGTGAGCATCAATGATGTATATTATGTAACTTTCCATGTCATCCTCATTTGAATTTCACCATCAAAGCTTCATTGTTTTATTAGCATCATAAACATTTTAATTTCACCTTTCTAATAGAGTTCTTCGTGTTGTTCTTAAAAATAATAATTTAGTTTCTAATTTTTATTCTTGTTTTTTTTAAATAAAACTTGTCTTAATTTTAAACTTTAAAATCATTTCTCAAGATAATACAAATGAAATAGCAATGAGAAAAAGAAATGAACTTAGAGTTTGTAAGAAAACAAGTTTCAATATACTAATATTAGACTAAAATAGAGCAATATAAATCAAACAATAATTCAAAGAGAGGGAGAAGAAATTACTTAGTTTTATAGTGGTTCGAAGACTAATTCTCCTATGTCCACTCTTTTACTCAACCTATTGAGGTTCCATTAGTATCAACCAAATATTCTAAGCTTTTAGTTCTCCAGGATTTTTTCCAAATACATTACAACTCTAATTATAAGTGTTTTTAAAGTGTTTACAAGATTTACAAGTCAAAAGACTTGATTACAATGCTAGGTTAAAGGTTTATAATGAAGAACCCTAGCTTAGGTTTTTTTAAATTCAAAGGATTACAATTAAAGTGCTAGAATTTAAGAAAACTAGAAGTGACGAGTGAAGAAGGCTAAAATATCAAGAATAAAGGTTTCAAAAGTAATATAATAGTTCCTCTTAATTATTGACATTGAATATGATGTAGCCTTATATACCTTAGCTTTCTTAAAGCCAAAATGGTGCTTCCAACATTCAAAAGTACTGATTACATCATCATCGACTGACAAAAAAATTGTCAGACAGACTCCATACAGTCATATGGTCTTCTAGCATATGGGTGGATGGGTTAGGTGAGTTTAATATAAATATAGCTATTAGGACTATATGGTCATATGGTTTCCTATCCATACGGGTGTATGAAACTTGCCTAAAAGTTCCATATCTCTCTGTACTACCATATGGGTGTATTGATCTTTGGCATACGGTCGTATGCTCAAGTCTATATGGGCGTATGTCTATATTTTTGCACAATCTAAAACACTTTATTTCTAAATTGTTTGTTAGTTCAATCAAAGTATTTATACACAATTTTTAAGTCTTATGAACATGTATATACACCAAATGCTCTTTGCATACTCATTAATCTATAAAAAATGTGTTCTTGAAAAACATTACACATTAGTCGAATAAACTAGATCAATAGTTTTGGATTATTAGAATTTTTAGACTGATTTGTTTAACAATCTTATTTTGATGATAACAAAACTACTTTACTTTATATATGTTATATGGTTTGAAATGTTACAGATGCTCATTAGATGCGGTGCCACCTAATGTTGTCCATAAGCCAGTGCATCTAATGCTACTTGAAGAAGGTTCAGAAGTGAAGACTTGTTTTGTATTAGGTATCTTAGAGTTTAGGAATTTTTATTTAGTCTTATTGTTAAATGGATCACTCTTTATCATGCTCATTATTTTACAAGTGATCTAATGCATATCATAAAAATTCTTAGGATAACAATAAACTTTTAGAAGCAAAAATGAATGTGTCAGCATGCATCTGAAAGCATGAAACAATCTTTCAAAACATTCTTATATGTATTGGTTCAAACGATAAAGTGTTAGGAGCATTTAAGGTTTATTTCCATTTTGACACTGTTCATATGACAAAACAAGCTTTCAATCATCTGTCTGTTTGATATCACATCAGAAGTAGACATACACAGTTCTTAAAGAGAGGGTTGTTGTGAGAAAAAAACATTTTTTAAGCCTTTCTCTCTCTAAAATTCAAAATCCCTCCCCCCCCCCCAAAACTCACCTTCATCTTTAATATCTATAAATACCTAACATTTTCTATTAATGAAGGTTGGTTCATGCATTTGATACTTTAAAAAGAAACCTTTTAAATCTGAAAAATTTAAGAGATGAATTTATTCTTCTAATTTTGTATGTCTCTTGAGCATTTACTTGTCAATCATCATTGAAAAGAATTTTTTATGCATTATCTCATCTCAAATTCTTTTAACCACTTTTATACAACATCTTTAATTTGAGATCAAAACAAAAATTCTTTTCTCATACAATTTCCTTGAGCATTTAAAGTTGATCCATATAGGAGTTTGTAATTTTTACTTTATTTTGTAAATCTTCAATCTTGTAATCATTTTCTCCCTTTAGTGGCCTATGCACCCAAAGGTTAAGTCTGAGGGAGTCACAACTTCCCCTAAGAATAGACTGTAAGGGTCATCTATCCCTGGTATAGGTGAGAGGTTGTTTAGACGACTAATGAAGGTTTGAGAGATAAAGTGAGGAACGTATCCTTATCTAAGTTAGCATCTAAGTGTTATGAAAGGGTTTTCTATAGCCCATTCAGATAGAGGTGCTTGGTGGAAATCTTAAGGTATGATCCGTAAGGACTGGATGTAGGTCTTAGTATTGAACCAGGACAAAATTACCATGCCTCTTATGCTTTATTATTGTTATCTCTCATTATATTCTCCCTCATCTAACAATGTATCTTGCAATAACCTTTTCATCTAACTGTTGTTGAGCATCAAGCATTTTATTCACACTTAGAGAGCATTAAGTTGAAATGATTAGCTGCATGTGCTTCTAACAGCTCAGCTGGCAGACTGCTGATGATATCTTCAAAGTGCTTCTAAGCACATTTAGATAGCAATGCAGTCAGTTTCAGTTATTCATTAAACGTAGTGAAATCTAATTGTCAAGAACTGCATCTAAAGTGATCATTTCATATTTATCAAAGCTAAATTGTTTTTGATACATCTCATCACTTAAAAGAAAAGATTAAAAGTTGAAAAAGAAAAGAAAAAAAAAATTTGGAGTCATCTAATTCACTTCCTTCTTAGATGTCTGACTGAACTATAACAAATATGAAGGATAACAACCTCCCCCTTTTTTATGAAGACAAAACCTTAGCGTAGCTTCAAGCAAAAACAAGTAATGTATAAAAACTAAACTTTAAGCTTTTGTCAAAATTTTATGCAAAAATGGAGCATAGCTCCCCCTATCAATATGCCATCCTTTTTGTTGAAAATTTTGCATAAAATTTATCTATAAAACCATTATGCTATTGCAAATGCAATAGATTTTCAATGATTTATCAAAATGCATAACAATATAATTATAAGCTTGAAAACATCAACCAAAGCTATGCATATAACCATAGGCAATCAAACAACATAAACAACATAAGCTTGAAACTCACAATTTCTCCCCTTTTTGTCATTAAACAAAAAGGAAATGAATATAGTTAATCAAGCTAATGGCATCAAAAGTGAGAAAACATAAATTGTAATAATAAGAAATTCATAATACCATTAAGACTTAAAATATCCAAAGCAATTATTCAACAAACCAAATAAAATAAAACAAACCAACAATCTAAAATAGAAAATCACAAATGGGCAATGTACCAAAATGCTAGAAAATAAATACAATAGAGTCAAATATGTCATAAGTTTTAAAATCATAGACAAATTAAAAAAATAGCAAGTTTGGCTTGACAAAATAGATAGGTAGTAGGCTCATGCTTCTGGAGGAGGAGGAGGAGGAAAGCACTTGACCAACTTGCTCATCATATCACACATAGAATCTTAGTGTGTGATGAAGGTTTCCATGCTATCATCTAAAGTACCAAATTTCCTGTTGACTTCGAGCCATAAATTTGCCAAATTCTAATTCATCTACTCAATCAGCCAAATAACCTTTTCTTGAAATCACTCTTCCGATTCCTCATCACTCTCTTCATGGTTGGGTTTGGCCTCCTTATCACCCGATTCAAGACCTTATTCTTTAGCTTGTTCTTTTGCTCGCCTAGCAATTTCTTCAGCCGCAGGAGGAGTGGAATCCACAACAAACACATATGATAGCCCTTCCATGCATATAAAACCCATGCTTTTCCAAGTAACATAATTGATGTCATCTTTCTTCTTCCTTGGAACTTCATAAGGTTTACAGATGTTATCCAAAAATGCACTTATTTTCTTGGCAATGGTGGTCACAATCCACCCCCATTGAAGCTTACTGGAGATCCTACTCAAGAAATGCTTCTAATCACTAATGAAAAATACCTCTCTATTGACCTTCACATTGTTCAACATATATTCATAAAGGAATATTTCTTGCCTATAAATCTTGCTATGGTTTTCTAGGTCAAAATAATTTTGTATGCCATGCCAAGCCTGACACTAGTAATATCCGATGCTTTCACATTCTTGCTTTTTGTCAAATAAAGCCCATTTGTTATCCCCTTCCAAGTAGCATCACCTTGCCAATTGTAAGGCATACCCAACACACCTTCATCACCATAAATACTTAAGAATTCTCCAAGTTGTGTAGCTGAAAGATGGTATTTTTTTTCCTTTAATTTTAAAACTAATAGACTTATCATCATCACCAATTTTCAATGTGGAAATGAAATCTAAGATTAAGTTGGTATAGACCTCTTATGAGCTAGTCAGGCATAGCCAAGGGGGAAATATAAACTCAAGCAATTTTTGCAGATCTTTCTCAACACCTAAACTTGTAAGCATAGACAAATCTATAGGGGTGCATGCAACTGGAGTTCCTAGGGAAAGCATCTTATCACACCTCTCACTAGCCCCACGAAGTAAACACTAAGCCAAAATTATGTGGATAAAGATTTACCATGCGTAGTGGTGGCGGTGGAGCATCCTTTTGTTATCTAGTGCGTTTAGAACCCACTCTTAAGGAACTTGGAACATTAGGGTTGGTTTTACCCCTCTTAGCACCTCATCTCACTCCTCTTGAACTTATATTTCTAAAATGAAGTGCAACCAACCAAGAAATTTGAAGAGAATTAGAGTTTTGAGAAAGTTAGATTTCAGGGGAATTTTAAGGAAAAACTAAATTTTTTCTAGAGACTGAAAGGGATGAAAAATAACCAATTTGAAGTAAATAAACAAATTAAAATTTGTTTAAACCTTCAACGTTACCAAAAATTGAATTAGAGTTGAGAGGAAAGCAAAAATCGGCTACTTTAAAGTTTTATGGTATGAGAAAAATGAGAAAAACCTATTTTTGAACCCTTTATATATGCCCAGTAATCACGGACCATACGTTCGTATGGGGTGATTCCCATATGGGCGTATGCTAGTCCAGAGGCAAAATTCAAATCTAGCCTAATGTCATATGGGTGTATGCTTTGAGGGCATATGGGCATTTGGAGTACTTCATACGACTTTATGGCATTCTGCAGTTTTAGTCTAAAAGAATTTTGAGATTTTTAAAAAACAATTATGGCATAATTATCTGTTTACCCTTTAACACATTCATGGCAATATAATTGATCTATAAATGATCTTAAAATGAGTTGATGCATTGAATTTAAACCAAATCCCTTTTAAGTTCATTCACAATGCAACACATGAAGCATGCCAAGCACATAATCACATCATAGCATCAAATAGGCACTAGGGCATCAAAATATGGACACATTTCTCACCAAAAAATAAGAGTTTAAGGATAGATTATACATAAGTGTCATTAATCATGCATATTTCCCTTTGGATGTAGTAAAATGCCTCCTTATTAAGTGATTTGGTGAAGATGTATGTTATTTGATGCTTCATATCAACAAATTCAAGTGCAATACACCCTTTAGATGCATTATCTTTAAGAAAATGATCTCTTATGTCTATGTGCTTTGTCCTAGAATGATGAGTGGGGTTTTTGGACAAATTATGGCACTACTATTATCACATTTTATAGGAATTCAATGTAATGTCATGCCATAATCCTTAAGTTGCATTTCCATTGATAAAAGTTAAGTGTAACAACATGCAACGATCACATACTCTACTTCTGTGGTTGATAATGCAACCGAATTTTACTTTTTTGAAAACCATGAATAAGCATGCCACCAAGAGATTGACAAGTGCCACTAATGCTTTTTCTATCAAGTATGCATCCACCAAATCCGCATCTGAATAGCTAACTAAATCAAAAGATGAGCCTTTTGGTTACCATAAGCCAAGCTTTGGTGTATCCACTAGGCACCTTAGGATTCTTTTGACATAAGTGAGATGGGATTCCTTAGGATTTGATTGGAATATAGCACACATGCATACATTAAAAAGTATGTTGGGCTTAGATGTAGTCAAATATAACAAAGAACCTATCATGCTCCTATAGAGTTTTAAGTCCACGAAATTATCTTTGGCATCTGGTTCCATTTTAACAGTAGTACTCATAGGAGTGTTATGGGGCCTTGCTTCATTGATATCAAACCTCTTAAAAAACTCCTTAGCATACTTTGTTTGATGAATTAGAGTGCCATGCTCAAGTTGCTTGATTTGCAAGCCCAAGAAGAAGTTAAACTCCCCTATCGTACTCATTTTGAATTCGCCTTGCATATATTTAGAAAATTCCTCACAAAGCGATTCATTAGTAGCACCGAATATGATATCCTCAATATAAATTTAAAAAATTAGAGTGTCTTGCTTTTGATTTTTGATAAAAAGAGTGGTGTCAACTTTGCCTTTTGTAAAATCATTTTCTATCAAGAAGTTGCTCAACCTCTCATACCAAGCTCTAAGAGCTTATTTTAAACCATATAAAGCCTTTTTGAGTCTAAAAACATGGTTTGGAAATTCATGATCTTCAAAATCTAGAGGTTGTTCGACTTAAACTTCTTCTTGAATGAAGCCATTTAAAAAATGCACTTTTGACATCCATTTGAAGAAGTATGAAAATTTTAAAGTAAGCATAAACAAGTAACATTCTAATTGCTTCTAATCTAGCTACGAAAGCATAAGTTTCATCAAAATTAATACCTTCATCTTTGGAATACTCCTTAGCTACCAAGCGAGCTTTATTTCTTACCACGGTTCCGAACTCATCTAGCTTTTTCTAGAAGACCCACTTTGTTCCAATGACAAGATGGTGCTTTAGTTTTGGCACTAGAGTCCACACTTAGCTCCTTTCAATTGATTGAACTCCTCTTGCATGGTTAGCACCCAATGTTCAACTTCTATAGCTTCATCCATGCCTTTAGGTTTCACCATGGATAAGAAGGACACATACTCATAAGTATTGTGGATTTGAAACCTTGTCCTTACTCTTTGGGTTAAGTCTCCAATGATTTGATAATCCTTGACCTCTTTTCTCACCTTTGGATGTTGAGTCTCCCTTTTTAGAGGAATGTCTTAAATTTCCATACTTGGTTTTGCATTCATCTCCTCAGTTGTAGGTGTCACATCGTTTTGACTTTTGGCCTCAACACCTTGCTTTGGTTGCTTTTTCTCTTTGTTCTCTAGGGTTAGATCATCCATCATGTCTTTAATTTCTTATATGTTGTCATCATTCCTTGCTACATACTTAGAAGCAAATTCAATAAATATAACATGAATAGATTCTTCAACTAAGAGTGCTCTCGTGTTAAAGACCCTATAAGCCTTTGAGTGGTTTGAATAACTTTGGAAAATTGCCTGATCCGATTTGGCATCAGATTTTCCCAAATTATCCCCGCCCTTGTTATGCATATAAAATTTGTAACCAAATGCATGAAAGTATGAAATGTTGGACTTTTACCTTTCCATAACTCATAAGGGATCTTTTTGAGTATGGGTCTAATCATAGGCCTATTTATGATGTAGCAAGAGGTGTTCATAGCTTCGGCTCTGAAAATATTTAAGCAAATCATTTTTGCAAAGCATGATCCTAGCCATTTCTACCAATTATCTATTCTTCCTCTCAACAACACCATTTTGTTGAGGATTCTTAGGAGTGGAAAAATTATGCTCAATGCCATGCTTAATGCAAAATTTTTCATAATCAGAATTTTCAAACGTGATATCGTGATCACTTCTAATTCATATGATGGCATACCCTTTTTTATTTTGTAAATATTTTGATAGTGGCATGAATGCACCAAATGCATCACTCTTATGCGTAATAAATAACACCAGAAAATGCGAATAATCATCAATAACAACCAATTAATAATGTTTACCGCTAAGGGTAGATTATATAGTTAGACTAAACAAATGAAGGTGTAAAAGTTGTAATGGTCTAGAAGTTGAAATCATATTTTTAGGTTTAAAAGAGCTTCTAGAGTGCTTGCTCTTAGCACATGCATCACAAATCCTTTCATTTCTTAAAAAAATTTTAGGGAAACCTTTTACCAAATCTTTTATAGAAAGTTTGGATAGAACATTCATATTAGCATGGCCTAGTATCCTATGCCATAAAGTATGATCCTCATCCTTTGAGGAAAATAAACAAAGATGATTCGTTTCTTGATTGCTTAAGTCCATCACATACACATTGCTCTTGTGGTACCTAATAAAAATAATTTTGTTGGTTTTGATGCTAATGACTTCACAAATGCGAGAATCAAAACTAACCCTATAACCTTTATCACATAACTTACTAATACTAAGCAAGTTATACCTCAAATTGGGGTGAGCAAAACCCAACCTAATCGAAATTATCAATTCGGTTCAGTTTGTTCAATTTTTTAGTCCGATTTTAATTTTTGAAAATTGAAATTATCTCAGTTCGGTATGGAAAAATATTCGGTTTCAAACCGAACCAAATTGAAGTTTTATTATATAATAAAAATAGTATTA
This sequence comes from Codiaeum variegatum, assembly GCA_948294925.1. Lineage (NCBI taxonomy): Eukaryota > Viridiplantae > Streptophyta > Magnoliopsida > Malpighiales > Euphorbiaceae > Codiaeum > Codiaeum variegatum. Next base: position 2,439 of record CAOJBK010268240.1, on the reverse strand, counting down.
TTTATAATTTTTTAAAAATTATTAAGATAAATTACTAATATTTGTATTACATTTCTATTTAATATCTTAATAATTCTATAAATAATAATATTTGGACATAAAATCTATAATTTTTATTAAGATATTACATAATTATATAAAAAAAATTGGTATAAAAAATATTTCGATTTTTCAGTTTAAAACCGAATCGAACCGAAAAAAATTTGATTCAGTTTGGTTCAGTGCATATTAAATTTCGATTTGGTTTGTTAAAATATTAGAATTTCAATAACCAAACCGACCAAATGCTCAACCCTAACCTCAAATTATGCATAAAGAGAACTTTAGAAACAGTAAAGTTATCATTACCTATTGTGCCAACTCTACAAATCTTACCTTTGGAGTTATCACTAAAGCTTACACTGCCTCCATCCTTCTCTTCTAGCTTGAGGAACTTCTTCTTGTTTCCGATCATGTGTTTGGAGCAACCACTATTAATTACACAAAATCATAACTCTTTGATGGTACACACTTTGTCTTGGGTCCATTCATGTTAGTTCCACTTAGAACCTATTTACCCTTAGAAACGTCTTTATAATCCTTAAGAATCTATACCTTTCTAATTTTATATGGCCTCCTAAGCCTTATAGGGAAATTCCTAGGTGTATGACCATGAAATTTGCAATAATTACACTTAACATGCACTTTATGCATAACATCCTTTTTATCATAAAATGTATTGCAAATATTTTCTTTTTCCTCAAACTTATAACAAATACCCATTTTCTCATACATGTCTCTTTGAGACATTAAGATTTCATTTAGAACCTTACTCCCATTAGAGAACTTCTTTAAGAGTTCCTTAGAGTCTTTGAATTCTAATTCCACCTTAATTTTCTCTTCCTTAAGACAATCAAAAGATTTTTGCAATTCATTTAGTTAGGTCATGAGTTTTTATTTTTCTAACTCAAATGCATTAGAGATTTCACTCTTCTCATGCCCACATTTCAACTTATGCAAATCCCTTTTTAAAACTTTATTTTCCTTTATGATTGAAACATAATCTGCCATGAGTGCATCAAAAGTGTAAGGTTTAGAGGTTACCTTATCATCATCCACCATGTCATCCTTTTGTGCCATCAAGCACAAGTTTGCCTCCTCATCTCCATTGGATGATTCATCATCACTTCCACTCCATATGGAAAATTCTTTGTATTTCCCTTTGGATGAACTCGTTTTCTCCTTGCATTTCTTGGATTTGTAGACATAACAATCTTGTCTAATGTGTATGAGCTTCATGCATTCATAGCAAATGATCTCATTACCTTTGTCTTTCTTCTTGAACTTTCCATTTTATAGATACTTCTTGCACTTCTTGGAAAGCAAGGCCATGTCATCATCATCATCACTCTCATTGCTTGAGTCTTCTTTAGGATGTTTCTCCTTGTGAGATACTTTAAGAGCAAGAGTTTTCTCCTTTTTGTTTGATACACTAGGTGTACCTCTAAGCTCCATTCTTGATTTGAGCTTCGTTTCTTAAGTGAGGAGAATATCAATGAGAGTCTTTAAAGTCATATCCTCAAAGTCTGATGAAGTCTCAATAGCATCCACTTTAGAATCATATTGGGCTGGTAGACATCTAATTACCTTGACAACCATGTCTTTGTTGTTTAATGTTTCAAGTACCCTTAGCTCATTCAATATATTAGTGAACCTTGTATACATGCTTGAGATGCTTTAATTCTCCACATACTTTAAATTCTCATAGCTTAAAGAAAGCACTATAAGCTTTAAGGATTTCAATTTGCTTGATCCCTCATGTGTTGCTTTGAGAGTATCCCAGATTTCCTTTGCGGATTCACAAGTCGATACTCTATTTAACTCTATTTCATTTAAGGCACAAAATATAAGATTGATTGCCTTGTCATTTCTTTGGAGTTTCTTCTTAATTTCATCCATCCAATCCTTCGAATCAATCCGTTTGCCATTCGTGTCTTTTGGAACATAAGGATCTTTTTCTATAATCTCCCAAAAATCATAACCTTGTGATTAGATATGGAACCTTCCATTGATTGTATTTGGTGCCACAAAATATAGGAGGTCTAGTGGAATAATGTCCCTCTTAGAATGGTATCTTATTGGAATCATCAACACCTGCCATTTTCGATCACTAGCTTTCAAAATCGTAAGATTTTAACCAAAAAAAAAACTTAGCTCTGATACCAATTATTATCCTAACAATGGACACCAAGAGGGGAGAGGGGGAGGGGGAGGGGAGGGGGGGGGGGGTGGGGAATGAATTGGTGTCTTAAAACTTTTTCTTAAGTTTTCAATACCAATTCCAAACTTTAAAATCTTTCCTCAAGATAATACAAATGAAATAGCAATGTGATAAAGAAATGAACTTAGATTTTATAAGAAAACAAGTTTCAATATTCCAATAGCAAACTAAAATAGAGC
>CAOJBK010267739.1:0-12515 GCA_948294925.1 Codiaeum variegatum | reverse complement strand
CTAGTTAGGGTTAAGCTCCGAGGGGCGAGTACTACTGCTGCTCCAAGGCAGAGGGCTCGTGGTCAGACTGGAGGCTATATTCCTCAGACTGAACCCCATTATAGTTCTACTTCTTCCGGCGTCGGTGCCTCAACATCCAATATGCTACTACTAGCTTTAACCAGTCACAGACTTTGATTCCCTTGTTTGGTAATTAGGTCTTCTATACATATATGATAGGCATGTCACAGATCCATCATGTAGGTTATGGCTACCAGCTAGGTGTGCCTCGGGTAGATTCATCTCAAGTTCTTGACATGGTAAGTTCTCAACCTTTAATTGCATGTTTTTCTGTTATTAGGTCCTGATTTTTGTTTTCTCCTGGAGGTTCATAGTGCTTTTTATGTTAAGGCATATATATTCATCTACAATCACTGTGGAGTTTGATTACCACTCTATCAGAGCTGAGCATCTTACGAAGCTAGAGACAATCGAGGGTGGTCAGGCAATGTAGCCTTCAGGTTGAGACTGAGGATGAGAAGGAAAAAGATCATGAGGGTGATGCATGATGATGCATGCTGACCTTGTAGGGCCCCTGTTACAAGCTTTTGTAAAAGTTCTGATTTGTTGTATTTGAACTTTATTTATCTTTATGAAATTTTGAAAAAATTTCAATTTTGTTTCTTGATTTTCTACCTTTGAGAAATAATTCTATTAGGAAATTTTGATTTTGAAATTGAGCAAAAATTGAATTGGATCGGGTTGGAATGAATCGTGACAACGAGTCGGGTCAACGTGCATTCAAACTCATATGTGGCTGCCAAAATACAAGCGTTTATCATCAAATACATGCGTTTGGAAAGAAAACACAAGTCTTTGGGATAAAACATATGCATTTAGGACAAAACACATGCATTTGGGATTGGTGCATGGGTCTATGCCCTGGCTCTCACGTTCAGCCTTTCGAACTCTATTTTTCGGCCTTGTTTTCCATACCACTATAAATACTTATATGAAAATTGATTTTTAACTCAGAAAATCATAGAAAAATCCTATATGTTTACAAAAAAAAATTCAGTTTATTTATGTTTTATTTGCAAGATAGAGCCCTACTTCAGTCACGTGATGTATGGGTAGCATATGAAATTAGACCAAGTCAACATGATTAACCTCAAGAAGTATGGTATGAGCTCTTTCTCAAAACTTAGGGGTGTCAAGATAGATTGGGAATTTTTGAATGCTTGTACACATTTTTGGGATCTCGTTGACCATGTGTTTCAGTTTGGGGCAAGTTCGGGCAAGATGTGTCTAACCTTTGAAGAGTTTTCTGCTTTGTTTGGTATAAACCTTGAGGCTGACCTTGCTATTCTAGTTGAGAGGGTAGGTTATTTTAATTCCTTTAAAAGGCTATTAGATTTGAGTATAAATGATGCTTCGAACATGGTGAAAGTTAATTTTGTGGACCTTCCTACTTTGGCTCATATGTTCTCGGAGGATTCTAAGGATGATTCTGTTTGGAAGGACCAGAGATTGAACACCTATACATTTGGTCTGACTATAGGATATATCTTTGTAGTCACAGTTGGATGGAGTGATACAAGTATGGCTGATCTAATACCTTAGATGGGTCAAGGGAAGTCAATTGTGGGTATTATTTTGGATGAGACGCTGCTGAGCCTTGATCGCCATTGTGGTGTGGGAGGGCCTTGGACTATTAGTCCGATTTTGCTCTAGTTACATAGACCCTTTTCTTGTTGATCTATTTTAGCATTTGTGAGGCTATTTTTTTATTTTTGATTTTACTTTTAGATTTGGTTGAGAGACCATCTCAAGGGCGTTCCTTGTCAAGCCCCAGGTTAAGGGAGTATCTACCGTCTTGGAATCGAACTAGGACAATTGTGATCAATTTCTCTACTAAGAGAGAATAGTTAGCTGGTTGATGGAATTGAGCCCTTCTGATCTACTTTGGAGACCTAGGTGGTATACCACCATCAAGCATTTTATACCAAAGAGCCAAGGGTAAAAGCATGTTTATCTACCTAGTTTTAAGGAGGTGACTTGGTATCCAGCTACCTGAGTCCTTTGCCAAATGGGACGTGATTAGGATGTGCTCCCAGATGGTCCATTTTTTATTGTAACCTTAGTGAGTGATAGAGTGGCTAAAGCTATTCTCAAGTGTTGGATTCGTGACTTTATGGGAACCATGTTGCTTTTTAGTGATGATTATGGTAAACTGCCTTAGTACACCGAATGGTGGTTGAGACATGTTGGTAAAAGGAGAAGCTGAAGCGTTATTCCCTTTTGACCGAGATTGAGGATTTAGTCTGAGTTTAGACTTAGGTTTTGAGAATAAAACTTCATGTTTTTGTCTATTTTGTTTCTTTTGGTTTTCTATCTCAATATCTTGTTTTGGATGTTCCCAATGATGAATAAGTCCTCAATAAACATTTTTATTTTATTAAGCACTTATTTTTTCCTAAGCTGCTCTTTTTGGGTTTTCAACTTAATAAGCTACCTTTATTATTGCCTAGATCGCCTTTTCGATTTTCAATCTATTAGGTTGTACCCTTAATTTTTCCTAAGCCACCCTTTTAGGTTTTTGGCTTAGCGGGTTTCATTCCTTTTTTTATTTGTTCTTTTTAACTCTTGAATGCAATGTTAAAGAGTCCAAATATGAATGAAATAATTAATTTTATTGAATGATTTGGATTGTACCCAATGAGGGTTGCCTATGTAACTCCTTACATTGAATTTTACAAGTTTAAATTCAAGATGTAATTTATGATTTTAGAGAACCAGGTCCATATAGTTCTTGTTACAGAATTATGATGCCTAAATGCATGCTCTTGAAACAAGAATACTATACGAAGTATTTCTTGAGCTAATCAAGATTGGTTCAATGGTTGAAATCATTGCTATTGACATCCATCATGATGATGCCTCTTCCAGACATGATCTTTTTGATAATGTATGGTCCACTCCTAGGAGGTCTAAATTTTCCTCAAGGGTCATTTACAACTCATCTAATTTCTTTTAAGATCAAATCATCTTCCTAAAGATTGTGACTTCAAACCCTTTTGTTGAAATGTTTCACAAGTCTAATATGATAGGTCTTAGTGTGGTGGAGTGCTTCCATCCTTTTCTCATTCGATTGAGTTTAACTAATTATAGTAGGCCTGTAGCTAGTCGAGTTTAGAGATATGAGCTTTTTGGAGAACTCTGGCTATCTATATTTCCACCTCTAAGAGGAGGAAATCTTCCATTCCATAGACTAATTCGTAGTGTGTGGCTCTGGTAGCCAGTTTATAGGTTGTTCTGTAATGAAGGATGGCAATTGATGAGTGTAAGTGCCAGCCTTTATGATTTCTGATCATCTTCTGAAGCATATTCTCTAATGCTTTGTTGGCGGCTTTAACTATGCCATTGGTTTGAGGTCTGTATGGGGAAGACTTGTGGTTTTCGATTTGTTCCTTCTTCAGAAGAGTGACTACTTCCTTTTGAAAGTGTGATCCACTTTCAGAAATGATCTCATGAGGGACCCTATTCCTTACGATGATGTTTGTTTTGATGGACTGAGCCACCTTCTTTAAATTGAAGACTTGGTAAAGGGCCGCTTCAACCCATTTGGTGAAATAGTCCATAGCTACCAAGATGTACTCATGACCAGCATAGGACTTCAGTGAAAATTTTCCAATGACATTAATGCCCCAAATAGCAAAGGGCCAAGGAGTAGTAATTGGATTAAGTGGGGAAGAGGGAAGCTTCTAGAGCTTTGCATATTCTTAACATTTTGGACACCTTCAGGCAAACCATGTATAGTCTCCATTCATAATGAGCCAATAGTATCCCTGATTCATTATCTTACAAGATAGTGCCCAACCATTCATATGGGTGCCATTTGTCCCTATCATGGATCTCTTCCATGATTTAATAGGCTTCCTCATTAGAAATGCATCTAAAGTGGATGCCATTCTAAGTTTTCTTATAGAGGATGTCCCCTCTTGGTATGTATCCACTGGTCAGTTGCCTTATGGTTCCCCTTTCTAATTTGAAGGCACCTTTAGGATATTCACCTTTTTCGAGATAGACATAGATGTCCCAGTACCATGGTTTCTCTTCATCGTCTGAGATGTTCATGCACTGAGCTTGAAATCTTAGTTGATGCTTGATGGTTATCAAAATAGGATGAATATTAAACCCATCACATATTTGTATTATGGATGTAAGAGTTTCCAATGTATCGGCAAACCTATTCTGAGTTCTTGGAAAATAATGGAAGGATAAGACATCAAAGTTGTTGGCTAACTCTTTAAGTCACTTATGATAAGGAACCTGTCGCTCCTCCTTGATCTTCCATTTTCCCTAGGCTTGGTATACAATGAGGTTGGAGTCACCATAAACTTCCAAAATTTTGATTTCAATCTGAAGGGATAATTGTAATATAGATACACACACTTCGTATTCAGTTTCGTTATTTTTTACCTTGAAATCTAGCTTGATTACAAGAGGTGAAATTTTCACTAGTAGGTATAAGGAACACCATTTTGACACCATAACCCTTGTGATTGGTAGCTTCATCAAAGTACAGTTTCCATGTTTCTTCCTACATAAACAAAATGTCCTCATCGGGAAACTCAGGTTCTTCCCAATGATCATTGGTTGTTAGCATTCTCTTGAGCTCATGCATACTTTCAATGAACATACTTTCAATATAGGTGTACTGCTTATGCATACTTTCAATGTAGGTAGTAGATGTCATTATCTTTGTGTGAACATACTTTCAATGTAGGTGTACTTGAGCTCATGTGTTAGCATTCTCTTGCTCAAGTAGTAGATGTCATTATCTTTGTATGAGTTTGGGGCATTTTGTGCCAGAATTTCCCCCATGGCTTTATTGGTGACTATCAAGTAAAATAGTAATGGTTTTCTAGGGCGAGGAGGTTGCAGGATTGACAGATTCAGAAGGTACTTCTTGATTTATTCAAAAGCCATTTGGCATTCATCGTTCCACTTCTTGGAGGAGTTTTTCTTCAATAGGTTTAATATTGGTCCATAAATGTCTACTAACTGATTGATGAACTGACTGATGTATTGGAGGCGGCCCATAAAGCCTTTAATCTCCTTTTCAGTTTTAGGAGGTGATATGTCAAGAATAGCTTGGATTTGGCTGGATCGATTTCAATCCCCTTTTTTCTAACCATGTAATTGAGGAACACCCCAAATGAGGCACCAAATATGTATTTGTTAGGGTTAAGCTTAAGATTGTATTGTCGAAGCCTAAGGAAAAACTTCTCTAGTGCTTGTAGATGCTGTTCGATAATAGCACCTTTAATGACCATGTCGTTGACATAGACCTCCACCTCTTTATGCATCATGTCCTAAAAGATTATGGTGGCTATCCTCTGATAGGAGGCTTTAGAGTTTTTCAACCCAAATGGCATTACTTTGTAGCACCAAGTGTCCCATTCTGTAATAAAGGTCGCCTTCCCCTTATCTGGATGATAAACTAGGATTTGATTGTACCCCATGGCAGATAAGTTAAGAAAACCATCTTTGAACTGGTCTGTACGTAGACTATGAGGACTTACTCATCACACTAATATGTTCATATGTTGTCATGATATCATAAGTCTATAGCATGAGACTCGCTACCTCTATACCAATAAGTATCACATAATTATTATGGATGACAACAAAGGTGATAGTCTTCCTGATTAATGATGTTCCATCCAATAATCCAATGACCATGAACATTGTTTAAAGTTTATGGCAAAGATAATTTATCACTCATATTCTTAAACTTTTTGAGAATAGATTATTTTGCATAAAACTTACAGAACATATATACATTTAATAATAAAATGAATTGTTTATAAAATGAAATATATATATTAAATTGCTATTTTGGGTATTATGATTACAAACATATACAATGTAATATGCTTTATGGCATACATCTCTAATAGACCCTAGCTAAGATCGATAAACTGTGATGAAGGGACTCGAATGAAGAGTAATTATGATCAAGATATCCATGCAAAGTTAAGGATATGATCAGCTGTATTCATTTCTAATTAGGTGGTCATGACATGTTATGCTAGATGTTACTCATAACTTATTGGACTAAGTGTGAAATGGGATTACATATTTAGAAGAAAGAAAAGAGTTTCCTTTATCCCATTGCTAATTAGAACATGAAGCTAGTAAGTAACACACCATAAAGCAATTCCCATAGCTTGGAAATAAATTAAATTTATAATTAATTAAAGAGTTTTATTAATTATTAATGATAATTGAACTAAACTTGTAATTAAACTTACAAAGACCCTAGTATGTCTTGAAATTTAATTCACAATAGGATAATTTCAAGTAAGTCATGATTTTTATGAGATACAAATAAGGAGGATTAATTGAAATAGTTTTGGAAACAAACAAAATAATTAGGCTTAAGGATGCGATGATTAGCCTAATCCCCATTAGATGTGATTAATTAAGGATTAAGTAGAGTTCCTACTAACTAAAGTCTGAATCTATTTGATTAATTTTCTAGTCAAATAGTCAACTAATCAATTAGACAAATTTCCCAACCTCCTCCTCATTTAAAGGAAAAAGTGAGAAAGGGTTATGGGTATAAGAGCTTGTAAGAACTCATCTTCTCCCTAAGTGAAGTTGATAGAATTACTATTCATCATATTCTTCCTTTAGAATTTTCTAAGAGTTAGAGAGAGACAACGTAAAAACCACACTAATTAGAGAGAAAAGAGTTTGGTTTTGAAGAAGTTCTCTTTAACTACAAACTCTTCTTATATTCCTTTAAGAAATGAATATGGAGCTTCAAAAGTCCAAAATAAATCCCATACTCTTAAGCACTCAAGTAAAAGAGCAAGAACTAAAGATTGGATAACTAAAGAGAGAAGGTTCAAGCTTTTTAAGGAGAAAAAAGAGATACAAGCTTTGGGAAAGGCTTAATTTATTTCAAGATAGAGGCTTCACACCTAGGGAGCTAACTAATGAAGGGGGTTGAGGCATTTGATACTTTTAAACCTTCTTGCTTAAATTTATGTTTTGCACATAAATTGGTAAAAGTATCCTTAGTTGTGTTATTGTTCCAAATTATAGGTTTAGAAATTTATCAAAGAGATTGATAAATGGCTACACTCTTTATGTTAAAAGAGTTTTAACATAGATCAAAGTTTTCAAAATTGAAATCTAAATTTTTTTTGATTTTACTTCCATTGCGTGACTCAATAACTTTCTTCACTTAGTCCCCCTTTTGGAAATGATCCATGAGATGGGTGGTTGGTGTAAAAGCTCCACGGTCTATTGGTAGAGGTAGGATGACTACATCTTCAGTAGCTAAATCTTTCCCAAAATTAGAGGAAGTGGATGTGTTGTAGGCAGGCTAGGCCCCAACTTGAGCCATCATGGCTTGGACCTTGCCCAAGATTGTCTACTCTTGGACTTGCATCATGATAATCATAGCCTCTTATTTCTTCTTGATATCATCTTCTTGTTTCCTTAGTATTTCAGCCAGCATAGCAATAACGTCTATTGCTAATGCATTAGGATATGTAACAATGGGAATTATGTTAAAACCATATCTGGTATTAGACATGATGACCTTTGGATAGAAAAGACTGGGTATCATCTTTGGGAAATAGGACAAACAACAAGCACGTTCGAATGTAAATGGGTAGGTTTTTTATAATTAATTTTTTAATTAATTCACATGGCATAAGTCTTTTTATGTAGTGATGCATGCATGCATGTATGCATAAATGGAAATTTCATGATGACATAAATATAATAAGAGTTTTAGGGTAATGGGATCTAAGGTAAACTCTAATCATTATATGAAGGCTTAATGGTTTGAAAGGTTTCTTAGAGTCTAGAGGTGCTATATACCTAACCACGTGTGAATTAAATAGATTTTCATGGGTTTAACAGCTACGTACAACCTCATTATCCCAGCCAAAAGGATCAGCATGTTCAGCTTGGGGTGTGTGATTTCACTATCTGCAAAGCAGTCTCAAGGAGGGAAGCTCATTCGATGTAACTTTCTACCAGTGTTTGCTTAGAGATAGGGATGCATATGAAGTGATGCATGAAACCAATTCCATATAAATTTAAGCCAAAACTATTTTTATAAAAAAATAATCCACTTAGTTTTTGTCAATTTCAAAACATCCCCAATGGAGTGACCAGCTGCAAGCAGTGTTATTAAACCCGGCCTGGACATCAACCTAGTTTATTCGTTGGGTCAGTGGGTTATTGGTTTAACCAGTGGATTAATAGTTGATCCTGTGGGTTAATTTATGCAAATATATTTATAAATTATACTTTTGAATAACAAAAAAAGTATAAAAATTAAAAATTTTATTGGGTATTATTCAAATTAAAAATTAATAAAGTACATATAATCTTTATTTCTAAATAATAAATGTTCTAAATTAAATAAACAAAACTTAAAATATCTAAGTTCAATTAACAAATATAAAGAAAAATATATCTAAACAATTCAGAGATTTGGTTATAAAAAATATAACTATGATTTCCATTCTTTGGTATATAGCTCCGACATTTTTCAGTCCTATCGACACTACTTTGTAGTAGTAAGTGCCCTATTCTTTAATAAAGGCTGTCTTTTCCTTATCTAGAGGATGAATTGAGATTTGGTTATACCCTACGGCCAGATTGATTAAGGAAACCATTTCTAAACCAGCTAGTGCAATGACTAGAAGGGCTATGTGGGGTTCTAGAAAATCATCTTTGGGGCATGCCTTGTTTAGATCTTGATAATCTACACACATTCTAAGTTTCCCATATTTCTTCAACACTGGGACAATATGAGCTAGCCAGGAAAAATAGTTGATTAGTTCAATGAAATTGTGACAAAGCTGTTTAGCCACTTCTTCCTTGATTGGATTGGACCAAGCTAGTTTCATGACAGGCTTACAGTATGGATATGTCAAAATCTTGTGGAAGGCGATGCTTGGATTAGATTCAATCATATTGCTAGGTTTCTAGGTGAAACAGTCTTCAAATCTTTTAATGGCAGATTCAATGTCTTGTTTGTTCGAGCATGCATATGTAATGTATAAATTTTTAGGCATGTCATGAATAACAACATTTATGGGCTCTTTAACTGCATCTTTTATTTCATTTATTATTTTATTATTTTTTTTCTATTTGTTTAAGGTCAAATTCATCAATTGGAATATGAAAAGAAAATAAAGAGACAGGCTCGTAAAAGAAAACCTGGTGGTCTTATTAATAGAAATAAGGGAAAGGTCCACGATTACATCAAGTTCATAATTAAAATTTAATGGAATTGTTACATTAGACTCTAATTCAAAGGAGGAAGAAGACTCAAACTTAGTATTGGACTTAGACTCAGACTCAGTTTCTGATGAATCAGTAGCTTCAGTAGGGCCCTCTTCAAAGTGCCAATTTTTTAGCTTCTAGTAGTAGACATGATCAAGGCAAAGAAGTCATATTTTTCCTCCTAATTGGTCAGGACAACTATGTTGCCAAAGAGACTAGCTTCCATGTTATCCTCATAGTCATTGCACAGAGATTATTGGTGCTAGAAATCTTCGGCAGTTAGCTTCACATCGAAAAACTGCTCAAATCTAAGAATTCTAATGCCAGTCACTAGGTAAATCCATGGCTTATGGAAAGCATACTAATGATCCATTTCTCCTTCTTTAACAAAATAATCATTGAGGGTTCTAAAGTATGGCCTTAGGGGATAGTCTGTTTCACCCCATTTAAGGGATCTCTCTCTAGCTTAGGCTTTTACCTTAATTTCTTCATCGGTGAGTTTATAGCCTAACCCAAATGGTAGGAATGAAGATGGGTATTCAGCAAATGACTTCATCCTTTATTATTTCTTACCAAGGCCTATACTAAGAAAATAGGCCATGTGTTTCAGTATGTTACTAACCATGGGGTTACAATAGGGGTTGAAGTCAAGGATGACTGTCTCTTTTTTGTTCCTTATAGCCTTAATGAACTGTACAAATGAGATAAAGGATATGCTAACAACTCAGGCTAGATTTTCAGATTGGGACTGTGTCTGGGACTTCAAATTTGCTAGACGTATCTGCCTTGATGGTGACTATGCCATTTTTTATAGGGAACTTGACATTTTAATGCAGAGTTGATGGTATAACCTTGGCCTGATGTATTCAGGGTCTTTCCAAAAGTAAATTGAAGCATGATGGTATGTCAATGACTTGGAAGGCTACTTTGAAAGTAGTTAAGCCCATGGTTATTGTCAGTGTTGCCACCTTAAAAACTTCTCTTTTAAAGTTATCATAAGCCCATATAATTTGGTAGGAAGGGGTGAAATCAGTGGCACTTAACCCCATGCAGTTTTCAACTTTTAGTGGCTAGACATTGAGTATAAACCCATTATTGACTAGAGTCATAAGAATAGTCTTTTCCCTCGTAATGATAATGATGTAAAGGGCATCGTTGTGTAGACCCCTAGGCGAGATCTCATTATCAGAAGAAAAGATTGATGTTCCCTTTGTAGAGCTTGTGATTTATGCAACCAGGGTCTCAAGAGAGATGTCAGGTGATGTCTAGCATTGGCTAAGTACCTTGTAAAGAGCTTAGCAGTGAGGGTGAGAAGACATAAGCAGATTCCAAATAAAGATGTTGGCTTGAGTCTTTTTAGGATGTTTAGGTATAGGATCCTCTTCAGGTTCAGGAGTCCCTCTAACTTGGGCCACTGACTGGCTAGTGGATGAAGGAGTAGAAAGTGCTTGAGTTATCCTCCCACTTCTACTGATGACATCTATTTCATCTCCCAAACACCTTAGGTCAATGATAACACAACAGTAATCATTATGGATTGACTTTCCAAATGAGGTTTAACCAGTTGAAAGTGACCAATTTGGGGTGGAGGACCTCTCTAAGGAAGATTGATCCTCTCCAGTAAAATGATAATTTCTCAAGAGCACAACATCTATGATAAGGTGAGCTGAATCACCTTCCTCAAATTCATTTAAAATTGCATTAACGTTGTGCTCAGGTAGGGGATTTATGCCAATATTTGTAGTTGGTAGTAGGAGATCCTTAGCATAGATTAGGTTTTGTATCCTGTGCCTGAGGGCCTTGCAATCATCAGTTTCATGGACCAAACCTTGGTGGTAGTCGCATATTTCAAACATGTTGAAAATTTTCAATAGTGGATTTGGAATGAGTTTAGGTTCCAAAGGTTGGAAGTCACCCTTTTCTAGACATTATTTTAAGAGAAAACTTAGTGTTAATCCCTTTAGATTGGTGACCTCTCTTCTTGGGATCTAGATTAGCTTGCGAGCTGAGATCACATTAGCCCCACCTTCCTTTTAGGTACTATTATTTTTTTTGAACTATAAGGATAAGGTCTGAGTTCCATCATTGATGAAGCCAAAGTCAAGCTGATCCTCAAGGTGTGTGCCTACATGCACTAGTGCTTTAAAATCAAGAAGATATTGTGTCATCAACCTATCATGGTACATTGGTAGAAAGTTCTTGACAATGATGTAAATCTGTTCATCTTTTAACGGTCTGTTTACCATTTGGGATGCTTTCATCCTCCATCTAGTTATGAATGCAGAGAAGGTTTCTTTAGGTTATTGTTTTGTAGTTTCAAGATCTCTTCTCTTAATGTCAACTTCTTGATTATATGAATATTATTTTACAAATTAAATCCCAGGTTAGTTTCTTAAATTCACTTAATTAATTAAACCAACTTAAAGCTGCACTAGTAAGCGACTGTTGGAAGAGCTGAGTAATAAGCTCGCCTTTATTGCCCAAAGGGTGAGGTGCCCCATCATAAATCCTTAGATGTGTGTTGGGGTAATAAGTGCAATTAAAAATTTCAAAATACGACATCTGGAACTTAGGTGGAAGTTTGACATTATGGAAAGGACTCAGGGCCTTCACATCTAGGACATTTTCTTTCTTCTTTAAGGCCTTGAGAGTCTTCTCCATCTCCTCATACTTTTCAGCCATGGATTTGAGGAGAGGGTGATCTTGAGCCCCTTTTAGTAAATGATCTATATTAGAGGAATTGGAGTGGCACTTCTATGGTTTGATTATGGATTTAAGACAATGACTTTAATAACTAGAGTTTCTTTCCCAAAGTTAGAGGATGAAGCATGTTTGTTAGTATGAACCCCAACTTGAGCTAGCATAGCTTGAACTTTTCCCAAGATGGTCTGTTCTTGGGCTTGCATCATTGTAGAGAGGGTCTTTTATTGAGTTTTTAGGGCCACATCCTACCTTCACATGATTTCAGTAAGCATTCTAGCGATGTTAGCAGAAGGAGTAGGTGGAGGTAGAGCAAAGCCAGTGGCATTAGCAACAGGGTTGAGGGTAGTGTTATCTCTAGTGCTAAACATGTTGACCTTTAGGATAGAAAATGAGGGTATCAGCTTTTTTTGAAAAGGCAATTCCATTAGTAGGCAAGTAAGTTATGAAAAAAAGGTAGGTATTTATTTTTTAAGGATTGCTTGGAATAGTTCACTTTGTCCAATTTTAGT
>CAOJBK010267395.1:0-11629 GCA_948294925.1 Codiaeum variegatum | reverse complement strand
AATTTTTAGCATTACGTACCATAGTAACTTTACATAGTTTGTAGGTGATAATAGTTTAGTAACTCCATGATTTGGTTATAAACTTAATCGTGGTGATCAACTCATCTATTTTTTCAAATACATGCTTTTCACAATATAAATTGAGAAAGTTGTCTGGTTTGGTAATAATGGGTCATTCATAAGTATAAATTTTATTTCGACCTATGGGAATAATTTAGCCTGTATATTATCTTCTTTGCTTAAAAAAGGTCATTAAAAATTTTATTATTTATATTCAATGGAGCTTGTTCTAACAACCCTAGAGACTTTCCAAGATCTTGGACAAGATAATCACTGTTTAGGTTACCAGTCCTTTTTTTTTTTATCCAAAATATAAGGAATCATTTTTTTTTTCTTTCCTTAATTTTAGGTTTTTTTTTTCCAGAAATAGGCTTTGAGGAATCTATGGATTTAGATTTTTTGGATTACACTTGTTTGGAGAATTCCATTAATTTTTTAAAATCCTTTTTTCGTTCGATAAGTAGAAAAATGAGAGTTAGCAGAAGAGGTAAGTAAACTTGTTTTTGGATTCACTAATTTACTTACCTTATCTGCTAACTTTTTTTTTTTTTTTCTATTTTGGAGAATCACCTAAATCTAATTTAGCATGGAAACTTAAAGGAGACGACTCACTTCATTTTGCACAAGTATTAATAAAGTCACTATTGTTGGTTTATGGTCTTTTAAAAGAGCTACCAACTTCTTCAGAAATAGACAATATCTATTTTTTTAATAAAATATTATTATATATATTTTTTGTGAATTTATATACTTTTTGATGAGTTAATATTTTGCCTCTACGAACTTTATTCATAAACTTATTATATACTTCACTGAAAATTTTTTAGATTTTTGACAATGAAAAATTGAAATTTTAAAAGTTTTGAGATCTAAATCCAAAGAAAAGACAAAACTTTATGTATTACTAAATCAAAATAACAAATGAAAGGATTTGGTTTAAAAAAAAAAACTATAATAGTTGTTATTTAAACCTATTTATGTATGTTTGATTGGCGTTTACTGAAATTCAAAGTCAAGCATTATATGAGCTTGATAGGGATTTGGTCCAAGAAAAGAGCTGGTGGACGAATCCTCATCCTTGAAGTTTATTTGCCGAGTAATACCCCCTTTTCAAGAGTGCTACTGACAGTATACTTTGCGATGGCTCCCACATCCCACTCACCTATTTTAAGCGACCCCATCACTAATTCTTTTAAAAATCCCCACTGTTCGTTATTGGATGTTCAAGTATCTGGTTATGGAGCTGTGGCATTATTTTGTTCTTATTCTTGCTCTACTTCACACTTGGTTTCTTCAAAGTCTTGCCAAAAGAAATGTGGGTTTTCTCTATTTATTATGAATAAATTTAAACAAATTTAACTGTGTTATCATATTCTTATCCTTATTTTATATGTGAATGCAAATGCTGCTTATGGTAAGATTTGTATGATGTGATCATGTAATGTAAAAATTGATTTATGCCAAATAATCAAAGGTTAAAACCATGAGTTTAATTTGTTGCGTTTGTTGATGTATAGCTAGTTTTTGTGAATGGTGTGTGCAGGTTTATATTGTTTATATGGGAGACAGAGTCCATGATGAACCTGAGCTTGTTCAGGACTTCCACCATGAGTTTCTCTCAGATATTATTGGAAGGTTTCACTCTCCCTTTTTCTTTATGTTTAGTTAGTGTTATTCAATATATATGGTCCAAATATCTTTTTAAATTTTAAATAAATGAGTTTATTCACACCAAAAAGATTTTCCTAAATTATAATTTGGGCTTCGACAGTAAAAAAGCTGCAAAGAGATCGATTCTGTACAACTACAAGCATGGATTCTCAGGATTTGCAGCTTTATTAACCAAGTCACAAGCAAAGGTTATTGCAGGTGATATGATGTTGGTGATCTGTCAACTCATTTTCCCAATATAATCTGCAGTAAAATCTAACTACAAGTGGTTATTGTATGCAGAATTTCCAGGAGTTGTTAGTATAATTCGAAATAAAATTCATAGTCTTCATACAACCAGAAGTTGGGATTTTTTGCAACTAAAACCTTATGTTGAGAATGGAATACTTTCAAAGTGTCGTTCTGGGGTTGGCTCCATCATTGGTATTATGGATACTGGTATGTTGTTTTAAACAATTTACTTGATTTTGCACTTGCTCACTTCTTCTTGTTGGGTTGTTTTCCCCTTTTTTCTTAAAGCACTTATTTGGGAATATATATATATATAGGTATATGGCCAGAGTCTACAAGCTTCCGAGACGAGGGTATGGGAGAGGTGCCATCCCGATGGAAAGGGATATGCCAAGAAGGAGAAGGATTTAATCACTCTCATTGCAATAGGTTTATATTATTTTTTATATCAACTTATTTGAGTAATAGCGTTGGTAGGTGTGAAAGGCATCTCAACTAGGCTACTACTAAACTCAAAAGCCTCTATTAAATATTTCAGTGACCTATAACTTGAAGAGATGGGTCAGTTTGCATGTTAAAACTGTCAATTCTGTGCATATTGGTTTGGTAGAAGGTATGCCCAAGTTTCTCATTGCATCATGGAATGTATGAGTTATCTTGCAGCAGCTTATGATGTCTTCTAGTTGTTTATGCTTCTGTTTTTGCTGTATAAATCTCAAAACAGTAGCACAATCTTGTGTGATTATGTAGCAATAGAATTAAAAAAAAAGGTCAATTTATTGCTTATAATTATTCAGCCAAATTTGAATATTCAATGTTTCCTCATGTACAGAAAGAATATTTGTTCTTCATTGAATCTAAAATAATAAGCTCTTGTCAGTTAATCTTCAAACAGGAAAATTATAGGTGCACGTTGGTACATTAAGGGCTACGAAGCTGAATTTGGAAAGATAAATACAAGTGAAGTGTTAGAGTTCATGTCTCCTCGGGATGCTGGAGGCCATGGAACTCACACATCATCTATTGCAGCTGGTGTTCTAGTAGAAAATGCAAGTTTTATGGGACTAGCTCAAGGATTGGCAAGAGGGGGCGCTCCATCAGCTTGGCTTGCTATCTACAAAGTTTGTTGGGCTACTGGAGGCTGCAGCTCAGCTGATCTTCTTGCTGCATTTGATGAGGCAGTCCATGACAGTGTCGATGTGCTTTCTTTATCTCTCGGCTCCACACCTCCACTTGCTTCTTATGTTGACGAAGTTGTAGCTATTGGTTCCTTTCATGCTGCAGCTAAAGGAATTTCTGTAGTATGCTCTGCAGGCAATTCTGGTCCTTATGGTCAGACTGTCACAAACACTGCTCCTTGGCTTGTTACTGTTGCAGCAAGTACCATCGATCGAGCCTTTCCTACAACAATTACATTAGGAAACAATCAAACTGTGGTGGTAATTACTTAGCTTTATTTCAACCATTTCATATTTTGCTACTTTCATATTTGCATCACTTAAGCGTGTATATTGATATTATATCAGAAGACCAATCATAGGCTTCTTATTTTGATGAAAAATGATTAAAAATGATATCTTGCATCTCGAAAATCCAAATAACAGATCTTTGGATTGAAAGATGAGTTGCTCAAACTTCTTGAACTATCAGTCAATTTTCATAATATCTTTCAGTAAATGCATTTGTGACAATATGACCAATAGAGGTGGAAATAAATTCTATTTATATTTTCTCAAACAGGGCCAGGCTTTGTATACAGGGAAGAACGTCGACAAGTTTTACCCCATGGTGAATGGTGAAGACATAGCAGCTACTGGTGCAGATGAAGACCGTGCAAAGTATACTTTGCAACTTTTGTTGATATATAAACTATTGCTAGCAAATGCATATTCTGATAGATTTTTACTTTAAGCAGAAGTTGTGAACCCAACACTCTGAATGCCACTTTAGCTAGAGGAAAAGTAATATTATGTTTTCAATCTGAATCCCAGAGGTCTGCAAGAACTGTACAGGAGGTTGAGGGTGTCGGTCTTATCCTAGCGCAATTTCCCTCTAAGGAAGTGATTTTGTGCTTGGAGATCCCTTGTGTCCAAGTGGATTTCACAATAGGAACTTATATTCTCACATACATGGAGTCAAGCAGGTAATCTCTACATTTACAAGTATAGAACTTAGAATACCAACCATAAAATAAGTCCAATATTGATGAATGTCAATTAAGCATGAACTTCCTAGTGGACCAATACTCAATTTCAAACATAAGCTGTAGCTTGATCTTAGAACTTTTCATGAGACAGAAATCCTATGGTCAAGTTTAGCAACACAAAAACAACTATTGGGCGACAGATATCCCCAGAGATTGCATTGTTCTCTTCTCGAGGACCTAGTTCCCTCTCTCCTGCTGTGTTGAAGGTATTCTTTTTTTTTTTTTTAACTCTTGTTAAGCCTTACTGTTTTTGTTGTCCCTCAGGCTAACATTGTTCTTTTTTCCCCCTTTTTTTGCAGCCTGACATTGCTGCTCCTGGGGTTAATATCTTAGCATCTTGGTCTCCTGTTGCATCACCTCTAGCATATGACATCACTAGTAATAAAATAGTTTCACTGAACTTCAAATTGGAATCAGGAACATCCATGGCTTGTCCCCATATATCAGCTATTGTGGCTCTTCTTAAAGTTAGTCATCCAACATGGAGCCCTGCTGCAATCAAGTCTGCACTGATCACTACAGGTATATGAAATCAAACCTACAATTTTCCTTTAGCATAGTTGTGAAAGGCTCGCCTGAGGCAAGAGGCTCACAGGGTACAAGGTTCAGGAAGAAAAATTGAATAAGGCGAGTGCCTTTTGGCACCTGGGTAGGGAGATGAGATACGGTAGAGGCGCGCCTGAGTGAAGTTAGTTCTTTAGTTACTTAACTGACGTGCATATTACTAATACTCTATCCTTTGCAGCTTCAATCTGGGACGAATATGGTCAAAATATAGTTGCTGAAGGAGGTCCTCATAAGCCAGGCGATCCATTTGATTATGGAGGTGGTCATGTCAATGCTAACAAAGCTTTTGATCCCGGTCTTGTATACGACATGGGGGGCACTGACTATATCCATTTTCTTTGTTCAATGGGCTACAATAATTCTGCCATCAGTTTAATGACTGGGACCCAAACTGTATGTCCCAAATCGACCAAGTTCATTGTAAATCTTAATCTTCCATCTATCACCATTCCTGAGCTGAAGAACAAGCTAACTGTATCAAGAACTGTCACAAATGTTGGTCCTGTTATGTCCGTGTACACTGCTCATGTTCAAGCTCCAGCAGGAACTTTTGTAAAAGTTGAGCCTTCAATTCTGTCATTTAATTCTTCAGTAAAGAAGCTCAAGTTTAAGGTAACCTTTAGTTCTTTATTAAGGGTTGAAGGAAGATACTCATTTGGATACTTATTCTGGGAAGATGGGTTCCATGTAGTGAGAATACCTTTGATTGTTAGAACTGTAATAGATGATTTTTATGCAGAAACATGAGGCAAATGTGACTGATTGCATCTCTATCATGAATAATGTTATTTCAGATTTTCAACAATGAGCGAGTCTACTGAAATTTTGGAATAGATAAAGAGAATCTATCAATGATAAGTTAATTTTTGATCAATTCAAATATAATTAGATCAAAGATGCTCAGGGCTAGTTTGATATTTTATTGCGATGCGGCGGGATTATTTTTTATTTTTAATTCTTGAAAAGAAGTTGAATTATATATATATATATATATATATATAAAATAACACAAACTCTAAATTTTTAATTACAGGAAGTCTAATATCAGCTTCATTTGAGTTTATTATTACACATTCTATATTCTTACATACATAATGTAATAAATACATATGAATAACACAGAAATTTAACTTTTTAATGCTCTAAATTCCAAATTTGCATCAGTTTTCATTTGAGTTTACTAGTTTTGCAACAATGTGGTACATACGTTGCTAAAGTTCCAATTGGGATGTCCAATAGCAGTCACTGATCTTATTTGCTCAGTTTTTATATTAAAAAAAAACCAATAAGAAAAAATAAAAATATATAATTGAATTTAAGATTTAATTAATAAACATGATTTATTAAATTTTATACTAATATAATATGATATTTAATGAAATAATCATATTTCGATAGATTTTCTATTCTCGACAGCTGAAATATGATCAATATTTGAGTATTTCTCATACATAGTAATAACAACATTAATTTCTACATCAATAATTATAAATTTTAATACTTATGCATTCCTTGGGACGTGTAGAATCATAACCTTAAGCCTATATTCCGTCTTATGAGACGTAATAATATCAATTGTTTTATTATCAGAATCTAAATTATTTTTCATATTCGAATTTATAACAGATTTTTTTTTAGAACTGCAAAGAGTTAATTAAGTATATTTATAAAGAGCAAATTTAATAGAATTTAAATAGAAAAAAGATAATATATATCTAATAAATTTAAAATTTTTATTTATATTATGATTTTTAATCTAGTTAGAATTATTAATAATTCTAGAAACATGAGAGTCAAATTACATCTAAAAACATGATAATGTGCTCTAGTTTTAAACTTATTAAATAATTTATATCATAAGTAATAAAAATTACAAAAAATAAGTGATTAATTATTTTTATATATTGTCCAATCTATAAATGCTCATATAAAAGTTAAATTTAACTCCAAAAACTTCCTACTTAATATTATTAAACCTTCTTAATTAAGATTTTTATTCCATTTTCAAGACTCAAATATGTACACTCACATTAAATTGAATTTTGACTTCACATGTTCATCTTCGTACGCATGTCTTTTTTCTTTAATATTATATGTATAGGAATTAATACTTAAATAGTATTGGAAAAGGTTTGCATTAAAAAAATATATTATAGGAAAAGGTTTACAGTTTTTTTTTTCTATATTATAGGATCTTTTTGCTATTATATAGCAATTTTGTAGTTTTTTTAATAAAATTTATTAATTAATATATAATTAGTTTAAATTACTAATGTATTCTCAAATTAAGAAGTATAAGGAGGCAATATAGTAATTTTGTCAATCCATCTTCTTAGTCATATTTACACTATTCTTTAGTTTTTCAAGACGTGCTACGTATGTTACTAAAGTGTCTCGTTATATATGCAATTTAATAGTATTAAAATATCTTATTATATATGCAACTTAATTAACCTTAGTAAACTCTTAAAAAATAATTGATAAATATAATTTATTAAAATGTATATTCATGTAATATGTCATTTAATGAAATATTATTTTCATACATAGTGATACCAAAATAATTTTCTCCATCAATTATTATAAATTTTAAAATATATGTATGAGATATAATAATATTAAATACTAATAATTATATACATAATTTTATTTCATAAATAACAATAAATTTTAATACATGTTAAAACATCTATAAAAATCACTAATAATAAGCTTAATTTGAATTAGTGATAATATAATTTGCTTAAACACTAATAAGAAAAAAATTAAAAATTAAAAATAAACAAAAACTTACGATTTCTCCACAAAATTAAACAGTAGATCGTTTGACTTGAAAGCTGGTGCATTTTTAGATTTTTTCAACCTTTTCTATCACCAAAATATCTCATATTTCTCTATTTTTTTTGCGCAATAAATTACAAATTTAAACACCAAGCAAATCTCTAATAAAAAAAAAATTAAATAAACATACCACTTCAGAAAAAAACCTACAATATTTAACATCATAAAATAGTTCATATTAACTTAAAGAGATTGCAGCGTCCAAATTAAATTTTTTTTCTGAATAGCTAAAAATCAAATTTTATTAGAAAAACAAAGAAACATGTAGACGAATCTTAATAAATTTTAAAATTTAACTCTCCTAAT
Source organism: Codiaeum variegatum (assembly GCA_948294925.1). Lineage (NCBI taxonomy): Eukaryota > Viridiplantae > Streptophyta > Magnoliopsida > Malpighiales > Euphorbiaceae > Codiaeum > Codiaeum variegatum. Next base: position 3,747 of record CAOJBK010267395.1, on the reverse strand, counting down.
GCCTTATTAATAAAATTCAATTTCTATTTTGTTAAAACTCATAGGAATTTAAACTCCAGAAAAGATGTTTCATCATAATAAATCTCATATTATAACGATAAAAAAAAAAAAAGTTTTCAGGGTTATGGTACACAACTTCAACATCCAGACTTGCGAGAAGTTTCCATATGCATTGACAAAATTTTCAATTAAGTTAATAATTTGTGAAAGTCAATACACAACCTAAAGGTAGTAAATGATGTAAAAACTTTTGAAATAAATTTCAACTAAACGTTCTTAAATTCTAAAATTTTATGAGAAGAATTATTCGAAATAGGAAAGCGGAAGCATACCTGATTCCATTGATTTGTAGTGTGCAACGGGTAAGTGATATTATGAAGTAGCATACACAGCCTCGTTCAGGCACAATGAGAAAGCAACAAGAAGAAGTTATAAAGTCCTAAATTTTGTGTACGTGCTTCATGGACCACAACCCTATTTATATGAGTTTTATTAGCTAAATTAACATATTGACCTATCACAATTGATAAAAACTCCCTTAGATTTCTACATATTATAAAATAAGCTTCACACTAATTTAAAATGGCCAGACCTCTAATAATATAAAGATTATTTAAAATAGACCCATTAATATTTATAAATAATATACATACAAATCCAATTGTCACTACAAAAAATTTATTTTTTACCGACCCAATTTTTTGGTCGGAAAATTTAATTTTGGGGTCGGTAAACAGTTTACCGATCCAATTTTTTAATTTACTGACCAAAAAATTAGGTCAATATTTCTTCCGTCACAAAATTAAAATATTAGGTCGATAATATTTTTAAATAATTAGCGACTAATTACCGACCAAAAAATGCGACAGTAATTTACCGACCCATTCCTAAGCAAAATATGGTAATTTACAAACTATTTCATGACCAAAATATTACGTCAATAATTTACTGACCAAATAAAATGCGTAACTAATTACGTTACAAATACTGAAAATATTTTTTTAATATATAATATCATTAATAATATTATATTTTATATATATATATATATGAACATCATAATTTAGAGAGCGAATATGAAAAAATCCAAAATAAAATACAGTACTATAGAATATTCAAATATATTATATCTATACCATACATTAAAATGTTTGTACTATAATAAAATACAAATGTGTTATTGGGTCTCAGAGCTCAACATAAAAAATTTTAATCCTATACTATACATCAAAATGTTTGTGCTATACTATCCTACGATCACGAACTGTTAACATACCGTTCATCTTGCAAAATAATAAGAAGGAATTAGTAATTTCACTCTAATACCATAGTGAGATATTAAGCACCAAAATATAATGAATTTTCACTATTACGTTTCACAACTCAACCATCAAAATGCATCAGATGCTTATATAGACATTAGATCCACAATTGCCAAGGCCAAAACAAAACTAATAGAATTTACTTTCAAAACTACTTGAAGATTTTACTGATTAAATAGTCATCATGATTGACTAATTAGTATTAATGAACTAACAACCTCCAAATATTATACTTGTCAATGACAATTACAAAACAACAGAAGTAAGTTGTGATAAAATACTTAATCAAACTGTTATTATTCAAGGGGCTGTCAGGTCCTTAAGATCATCTTTTTAATTTGAAGAGACCATCAAGCTCTTGAATTGAGATCCTCTTCTTTGAAAGGCCTATAATTGAAATTCTGAAGGACAGATTCCTGCAAACATAGATGTGTATAGCAGCTGGCTTCTCCTAATTATATTAAATTAACAACAAACTTGTAATCTTTATATGAATCTAACCACCAATGACTCAACTCATGATTTGTGAAAATTGTCATTAAACAAATGGTTCAAAATTACACAATAAATTAAACATGAAATCTTCAATGTAATAGGAACTATTAATTTATGAAATCTTTCCATACAGGTCTGCTACTGAATGAGATCCCCAGACACCATGTGGACTAACTCAAACACTTAATATTTTAAAAATCATCTATCTAAATGAAACCAATGCTACCTGCAGTAAAAAAATTCTACACAAGTCATGTTAATTAAAGTGTAGAAACCATTTTTTTCAGAAATATCTATTTATTATCATGTTTATTAATATATATATGTCAACACATTACAAAATATAACATCGAGGAAAACAATGCACAATAACTAGCCTTTATGTCTTTATCAAAAGCTTCACCTAGTCTAATCATACACTTCAAGCTTCTCTTTATAACAAAGTTTCATTTTCCTCTTAACAACTAACTTTTTTTTTGCTGTTCATATACCACTAAAGAACAAATTTGTGGTAACAAATATGCCATGCCATTATGACATCAAAAATATCTTGCAAGTCCAAAACAACAAAGATTTTGATGGCACAGTTCATAATCAAATTTCAGAAACAATGCATTTTTTAAGGGAACACGTGCTCAACATTTGAAACTAAAACTAAAATAAAAATTTATAATCCTTTCAATAGCTCCTTCCGCGATCAAACACTTCGCTCGACACAGTAAGTCAAAATTCAATGAGCATGGCGTTAATAATATGAAATTGAATAACTTACATGCTCTCCCTTGTGAGTGTGTGTTACTTCCAAGTTCCCACTTTCTGTAGCATCCCGCACCTAAATAAAAAAAACAAATCAAAATAATTAAATAATAGAATATTGTTACAAGGGGGAAAAACTCCATATGAACTAAAAATGATACGAACCTTTATTGTTTGGTCCAATGAGCATGACAAAAGAAATTGGTCCTAGCAAATAACAGACATAACAACTAAATTATGCTCACTTAGTGTTTGTACACACTGCAAAGTTTCAAGATTCCAGACCTAGAAGGAAACACAACTCAATATTACCACAAAATGATACTAGTTCACAATGTTTCCAGTGACAATTAAAAATTTTATATTCAATTATTTACTAGAACAGAAGACATAACACCAAATAACCAGGTTACCCTTATAGAGTTGTCCATTGAACCTAAATATAGTCTATTAGCTCCAATAACTAATGAAACAACTGCAACATTGTGACTTGTAAGTGATGCTACTGGTTCGAAGGTAAAAGTAGTTGGATTAAATTTCCATGCCAATATTGCCCCATCCTGCAGAGAAAAAAAGGTAAAAGTAATTTGTGATTCCTCGACACTAAGGCAGGAAATAAAGACACATGGATAAACAAATGGTCTTTCCCATATATAAGTGCAAACCTAACTCGGCTTACGATTGAATTTTTTGATTTCCATATTCGTAAAGCATAAAACATATTCAGAACAACTATAATTCTAAATAAACAACACCTTTATACCCTAATAATTTGATTACGTATAATAAGAACTTGAGTATTAAGTAAAATTAGAGCAATCTACTTTACATGAAGAGATTACCTGCATACCAGCAAAGAGCAAGCCATTACCTACAATAAGGGAATAAACTTGTCCAATAGGTCCATTAAGACTTAGATCAGTGTTAATTTACGTATTCCATGCCTGCAAGATTGTCATCTTAGAACCAACTCAATGGCATAAAAGCATACTATAAGCAACTACAATAATCATGCATCTATTATGATATACCGTACTAAAATTATGTTTTTATAAGCTTCAAAAATGATGAAGCAACATTTTGTTCATGAAAATTCAAAAAAATTAAAGGCATTTTCATTATGTTCAACATTAACAATATTTAGTATCCCAATAAAAATCCAAGGACCTTCACT
>CAOJBK010267334.1:0-14561 GCA_948294925.1 Codiaeum variegatum | reverse complement strand
TATCGTGACCATCTTTACCAAAGATTTTATAGTGCATTGATAAGTGTTTATTTTACCTTTATTTTACCTCTCGTTCTTGATTGACTTTATCTTTAAATTGTGTTTTAATTTTTCTTGTTCAGTGTGGTTTTAGAATCTTTTTAGGATTTTCTATTATTTTAGGATGCTATGATCAATCTAGCTTGGATTCGACACATTTTGGAGGTGATTTGAGGCTTTTAAGTTAAAATATGTTACAATGTACGTCATGGCCTTTAAAATCAAGTTTTAGAGGAGGATTTGGCATGATTTTGTAGCTACGAGGTGAATCATACCCGTGGATACATTCTAACCTTCAATCCTTTTAGAATTTCAAATAATTTTAAAGTTAGCATGTGTCACAGGGTGGCATTGTGGGGTGACTCACCTAGTGACAACGTAATTTCACTATCATGGGGTGGTATCATGGGTGTGACTCTTCCAATGACAACGTGATTTCACAACATATAAAAGCCAATTTTGCACTAGAAAGAGGGATCCAACTTTTAGACTTCAAGACATGATTTTTAAGGTAAGAGAGTAAGGTTTTCATATGTTTTTAAAGGTGAAGGCACAAGTAATCAAGGCTAAGAATCAATTCTGAATATGATTTGTTTGAGATTCTTCATGCATTTCTTGTTTTCTATTTTTATTAGGGATAAGGTGCGATTTTGACCCAATGTTTATGGGATATACCAAATCACACCTTAACATTTTTAAAGGATCATTTTAGGATCCTAACGTTAAAAAAATTGTAGCATGTTTGCCCTTCTATTAACAGAACAGTAACTTGGCATTAATTATTCCATTTTATGCTAATATGGCATGATTAGTCAGATTTGTTTTTACACATAAGTAACTAATTGATGATTTTATTTTAATAAAATTAAAAAAAAAATAGGAAAGAGATATAAAAGGCAACATCCCAAATTAAACCCTTATTTTTTATTTTCCCTTATCCCTTCCTTCATTTTCTCCATCTCTGCCAAATTAAAGCTCTAATAAAGTTCCTGGAAAAATAAACTTAACAGTCAAAGGAACTTGAGATGTGAAGTATGTAATAAATGTTGTTTTGTACCCTCCCTTCCCTTCTAAAAAATGTACAATGACATCAAAGAAAATGGTGTTTTTTCATAGTTTTCATTTCAGTTGCAAAATAGAATAATTAGAATATTAAACATGTGAAATATCAATTACTTAAAATTGACAAAACCAGGAATTCAATGTCATGATTACTAATTCATATTAATTAATTAATCTGAAACTAAAATCAAACATCGAAGAGATTAGTTCAGTATTAATACATGATCAAGAGAATAATCAATTTCACTCCATCACAAAACTCATCATTTCAGTTAAAGCAAATATGAAAGTGCTGGTGACTGGTGCTTCCGGCTACTTTGGTTAGAGGTTGTGCCATCGATTACTAGAACAAGGCCTATCAGTCCGCGCCTTAGTCCATCACACTAGTGACGTCTTCTCCCTTCACCTTCCACCAGCGGCACCTTTGAGCTTGCCTACAGTGATGTTATTAACTACCAGTCCCTTTTTGATGCCTTTACTAGCCTTGAGGTTATCTTCCATGTCGTCGCCATTCTCGAGCCCTGGCTACCTGATTCTTCTAAATTGGTCTCTGTAAGCATTTTTATTTGCATAGTTCAAATCACTAAATTGACAAATTTAAAGAAATAAAAATTAGGTAATTTTATTAGGTCAACATGGGGGATTGAATTGGAGAAAACGAAGGAAGGGACAAGGGAAAATCAAAATTAGAGGTTTAATTTAGGATGTTGCCTTTTATATCTCTTTCCTATATATTTTTTTAATTTTATTAAAATAAAATCATCAATTAATTACTTATGTGTAAAAAAAATCTGACTAATCATGCCATGTTAGCAGAAAATGGAATAATTAATGCCAAGTTACTATTCTATTAATGGAAGGGAAAACGTGTTAAAATTTTTTTAACATTAGGGTCATAAATGATCCTTCGAAAATGTTAAGGGGTGATTTGGTATACCCCATAAACGTTGGGGTCAAAATTGCACCTTATCCCTTTTCATTATGAACTAAATCTTTTTATCTTTCTAGATTAGATGAACCCTAGATTTTTTTTGTATGGATTGAATGGTATTTATATTTAATGAAATCATTCCTTTGGTTAATTTATGCTTGTGATTTATGATTCTTTAGCTGGATTAACAATAATCTGCTTGTTAGTTAGGTTTTTTTTTCATATCATTGCATAAGAAAGATTAATGTGATATTAAACACTCATAGGTATTATGTATTATTTGAGAATACTAAAGATAGATTCTCAAGATCTTTTGAATTATAAATTCCTTAAATCTAATGCATTTTCTATTTGGTTGTAAGTGAGAATAGATTCTTTTTATGACATTTAGAAATTAGGGGTTGCTTTGCTTGTGAAAGATTATAACCTAACCTTGTGGAATGCCAATTTGATTAACAAGATTGATTGCATTGGGTTACCATTCATGATTGCAAAGAGTCTAGGAGGGTTCAAAGTCTTGATAGATTCTCTATCATTGATAACCTTTGCTACTTCTTCTTTACCTTATTAATCATTAGTTTAGTTTTATTTTCCTTAGTTTAAAAAATTATCAACTCACTAGACAACAATAGAAGATTGAGCTGGTACTTGGACTTTGTCCTTTGAGAATGATACTCATACTCACCACTTTATTAATTATATGGCATGTACACTTGCAGTACTCGTATAAAGTTTTTGGCATCATTGTCAGGGACAACGATTTCAATATTAGTAATATAACTGAGATTATTGATTTATTTTTGTATTTAATGCGTATATTTTTGTATAGTTTGTTTAGTTTGAGATTTTATCTTTTCTTGTTAATTTTTCCTTAATATTTTCTTTGAGTCTCTAAGATTTCAGGTGATTCTATATGGCTTATCGGTATGATGAGGATTGGGATTATCATTCAAGCCAAGTATGGGGTTACCAAGGATATCGGTAAATGGATAATGGATATTCATATCAAAATGATTTCCATGGTTATGGATGAAATGGAGAACAAGTGAATAATCCATTCTAAAAATGGAAGTCATCCTTTGAGATTACATAACAAAAGTATTTAGACTCCACTAGGAAGGTATGTGAGGAGTTTGATAAGTTAAATTACATTATAGACTTTCCATCCCAACCTTCAGAAACTTCTCCTATTAGAGATAAGGTTATTTCTTAAATGATTCAGAGAAGTTTGTACAATGTATGACCTAGATGGATATTCCTTTTTCAAAGAACATATGCTCTACAAATAAATTATATAAAAAAAAGAATTTTTCATGAAAACAAACATGGTTTGTGTTTTCAAAACTTATTTTACTAGGTTTAAACCACATGACAAGATAATTATGCAAGAGATAAAACTAATCCACAAAACATAATGATCTAATATAGGCAGCTAAAACACTAAATCTTAGTAGTCTTCAAATCTATCAGTTCCTTGGGACCAGATGTCACTCATCAATCTTTTGAGATAAGTTGTGTGTTATGGCTTCATATGATTATGATATCAGTTGATTGAGCATTTTAGATCTATCTGAATTTCACTTAGATGAAACATTAACTAATTCACAATATCATAGTTTTATTATCATCAAGTAAATTGCTAACTCATGAGGCTAACAATCTCTCCTTTTTTTATGATGACAAAACTAATCTATATTCAGCAGGTAAAACATCTAATGATACAATGAAATTTCTATGAAATTAGACAACAAGGGAAAATGTTTGAAATTAGATCAAGTTTCAGATTAGCTTCCCCTAAATCTAATACAAGTGAACAATGAATATAAATGACAATAGATGCATAAGGTTTACAGAATATGAAATTTTATTAATTCACGAAGATAACAAACCTAACAAAGATAATTCTAAACATAAACATAAGCATCCCCCTAAGACTATGCATAGTTGCTGCTTGCACTAAACATATTCATATATTTCTCCCCTTTTGTTATCAATAAAAAGGGAAAATAATTCATGAAATCATAAACATTCAATAAGAAGAAAAATAAAACATCGGGTGGAATGAGTGGATAACTTGATGAATGATGGAAATATCAAGTCAGGAAGGTAGATAGTCAGGCTTCCTCATAAAAAAGGAGTGGCATCATCTAGGGATTTTTCTTGGTCTAAGCTTTCTTGTGGACTAACGGCCCTTTTCCTTTCTCATCCTTTCTGGCCATTTTTATCTATGTGTCCAATGAGGCTCACATTATTAGAGCTAGATCCTTTCCCCTTTAGAGACCTAATTGCTTAGCTAGGATTCTGTGAGGCCCCATTCAAACCATGGGCGGCCCCCAGCGTGCCTTCGAGTTTATGGCTCAAGGAAACCAATTGTGTGGGGTTTTATTGTGCATGACATCACGGTTTTGACAGTTCTCACTTTGGTACACTCCATGTGAGTTTGTTTGGTGCACGAGTGAAGGTGTTTGAGCCATCACTTAATCTTTAGAAAAGCTATTTTTTAGGTGATCAAGAAACTATTTTGAACTCCATTTAAAAAAATCTGATATTTTACCCAATTTAATTTAGAAAGGTAGGCAACGAACCATAATTGGCTTCAGAGATTCGTGATTTGATTAAAACATTTAAAAAATGATTTTCCAATTTCTAAATAATTTTGGCTTAAGAAAACATGTATGGTTTTGGTTAAAAATTGATTTTTCATGTATGCATGACATACTTTGTATGATGTATGAACAAATATATTATGCTAACATGATGAATGGATAGATATACAGATATGTATGACAACCATACAAAGGAAAACAACAAAAATGACAGAAAAATTAAACAAGGGCCCGTCCTCTAGCCCCGAATGGTTCTAGGAATAGTACACATCCCCAATAACTAGTTAAAGCAAAATAATAGAAAATAAATACATCAATAATAATAATAATAAAATGGGTGATCCCTTCTCTTATCCGAAAAGTTCTGGAAAAGGCACACATTCTCCAAAATTATTACAAAATCAGTAGAGGAATAATAATGCAAAAATACAACATGTACTACCGAACAGAATATAAATCGAAATAAAACTAAAACTAAAAATAAAAACAAAAATAAAAATGAAAATAAAAATAAAAGAAAGAAAATATTTTGGAGTGGAAGACTTTTGAACAGGCTTGTCGGCGTATTCCTTTGAATAGAAATCAAACACCACGCCTTTCTCCCTTCTTGCGAAGGGTGGGGTTGTTTTAAAAAATAGAGGGTTGGTTGGCTGATTCATTCAGAAGCTAATTCATTTTATTTAATAAGAATTAACTCAAAAAACTATTAATCAATTTAGTGTTTGATTAATAAGAATTTATTTCTGATTAATGTGAAATTGCCAAGTCATTTTTAGGGCCTTTGTTTGATCATTATAAAAAAATGAAATTTTGATAATGTAAAAATGCCTGATTAGTTTAAGGGTTTTATTTAGAATCGAAGAAAATAAATACTATATTGTTTTTACCTTTATCTTACGAAATTTTGGGACCAGTGGATCAGATGGCTTCACAAACCTGGATCGTATCTCTGTTGTGTTTGGAGAAGACAGTATGAGAATCAGACTTGAATCGGCTCAAAAAAATCACCTTGAGTGTTGAGTGTAATTGTACTTTCTAGTGTATTCAATTTGAATTTTAGAATGGTTTCAGTGTTTAGAAAAATTTTAAGAGTATTTAGGCAGAGTTTCGACGTCTGAGGGTGTGTAAAAATATCTCTATAACTGAGTTTCAGAGGGTCAAATTTATAGAAGAATCTGAATCAAAACATAGGAAAGTGGGCTCAGGGTTTTAGGACCCTCATGCAAGTGTAAAGGAGCTAACGTACATGTAAAGCTCCTCACGCACTAGTAAGGTGGTTTATGTAGGCGTAAGGCATGAAATGCATGCGTTTTGGGCCTGATGCTTAGGCCCGGTTCAGTCTGTTTTGGTTTAGGTTTTTGGAGTTTTTAGGTCCGTTCGAGGTCTAATTTGAGTGTGGTTTGAACCAATGGGCTCGTATTGATGGGATAGATTTAATGGTGAAAAAATATGTTTCATAGCTACCCCCGTTAGTAGGCTCGTTTAGCAAAAAAAATGTGACTATTAAGTGCATTAATGGGTGAGTCCTTAAGTTTTCCCTCTAAATAAGGGGTTTGGAGGAGTTCATTGTTACTTCAATAATTTCTATTCCTTATGTCTTCTTATTTTCATTGAAATTTCTTTGCTTTGAACATATTTGGATGATACCATCCGACAACAATCAAGAGGAGGATTTGTTTGTGCGGTTGCATGCTTTTCTAAAAGGTGAACCCATAACTCTATTCCTCAGTTCAACCCAAGCCTTATATGCTTCTTATGCAGAATTACTGAACTCTGACTATATACCCGATTTGGACAGTCAATTAGTCCCCGGTGTTACGACCGATTTAGACGCTTTAGATTTCAATTTAGATGACCTTCCCGATATGGAGCCTGTCTAACCGAAAATGACTCGAAATGCCATTCTGCTTTAGACTCCATAAGAACATATGAGTTGGCTTGGCTATCCCTTGGTATTTTCTTTTTTTTTTCCTCTTTTTGTTTTATTATTTTTTTGTGCACTCTTTTTTTGTGCACTCTTTATTTTTCCCATATATTCTCACATATTTTTCCAATGCACCTTTATTTTTTCAATGCTCTCTGTTTTTTTTCTACTCATTTTATTTTTTTCATGCCAAAAATAAAATAGAATAGATATAATAAAAATGATGACAATTGTACCTGTAGGATGTTGAACATAATCAGTGGGGTGCCCGGTACAAATTGTCTAATGTACTGGACTTTTTGGGTAGTCATCTGGTTATGGCTGCTTGAATTATCCCAGCTCATCTGTCTGACTGGATGTGTCTGGATATCAGTCACGCACCTGATAAGAATCTGATATTTGCGCTGGTCGATAGGTGGTGAAGGACCACCAATACTTTCATATGCCTGTGGGAGAGATGACTATGACCCCAATAGAGTGCTATTGTATGTTAGGTATGTGTTTCGGATCTCAAACTATTATTTTTTTATCTCGAGGTGCTCTGCAAAATCTCCTTGGAGCAGCCCCCCATTGCAATTCTAGAGGAATGGTCCTTCAAACTCGATTGATTACTCAGATGAAGAGCATGAACCTAGAATGCTGCTCTATTGACCAGTGTGCCTGAGTGTGTTTTCTAATCATCCTGTCCACCATATTCCTATATAATGAGAGTGGGTGCTTGATATGAAGATACTCACTTTATTGGTTGATCTAAATGTGCTTGGGCGCTTTGATTACGCTAGGGATACATTGGCTGCGGCTTACCGCAGGATGGGTATGGTGTATAAGACTAATGGGATTAGCATACATGTGACTGCAATAACCTAGGAGGTTAGTGTTTCCCTTTTATTCTGTTTCTAATACTTTTGTTGTCCATAATTTGCTGACTTTGGCTGTTTGCAGCTCTAGGCTTATTCTTATTTTTTAGCTCTTGCCCTTAATATCAGGGGGGATATTCTGCTCCAAATGGGGAAGATGTGGCACAAGGTGTCTTAGGTGGGTCCTCAAGCTAATTTCTCCTTTTCAGATTACCGCGGGACCTTAGCTTCACTTACTTGGGTATGCTTTGAGTAGCTTCATCCTTTTTTTTTACTTGTGAATTTCTTATTGTCGATCTATCCTCTCAGGTTGTCTGGTCACCCTTCCATTACGAAGGTCTAAGGGACATTGACACTGCTACTTTAGGTCTCTTGATTACTGAGAGGCAAATTATGGTAGGTTCATCATAGCTTGTAGAGTTCTACTTGGGTGAGTGGGTTATGGCTTAGTTGACTTCATAGTTGATTATGCCTATCGACCCTCCTATGCTTATGAGGGAGCCTATGCCCCTTACGTTTTTGGATTTCTGGAGGATCGAGAGATCCAGGCTGGATTTACTCATTTGGGATGCTTCTTACCCTACCTTCTTAGCTACCCACCTGATGAGAGGGAGGCCTCCACTATCTGCCTGACTGGGTCAGGTTTCAGTTGTATTTGTCACTGCTACTCTGAGGCATAGATCTCATAGTCAAACTGGTCAATCTGTTCCTCGGGCCATGCCTAATACTACTTCAGTCTCTTTAGGCATGGGTGCCTCTGCATCGGCCATACCAGCTAGCTCTGGTCAGACTCCAGGTATCTACCCTGGCTTCAAGGTCACATCTCTTATTAGAGGACTGACAACGTGATGAGGGTCCATCACATTAGGTACAACTATCTGCCTGACACAGTGCATGCTGATCTAACTGTAATGCCTCCATTATTGAGTTCATAGCTTTCTAGGTATTATTTTTGCCTCCTCTTTTTTCTTTAATCAGACATTTATTTCTTGCAGGTTCAAGCTCCGATATATGCCACTAGTCATGATCATTACCAGTAAATGTCATTCTCCCTGATCACTACCTTAGCCTCTTTTAGCATTGTAGAGAATAGGAGAGAGCCTAGGATTGTCCGGAGGCACGGTGCCCATATTGATGATGATGAGGAGAAGTTATGGGATGATGATGCATGAGTGTCTTTGGAATTATAAGCCCATTATGTGTTTATTGTAAAATTTTTATTTTTCTTGTATTTTGGACTTATTATGAAAATTCTGATAATTTTCAAATTTTGTTTTGCGATTTCCATTTCAACAATTTTATTTGAAAGAATTAAGTCTTAAAAAATTACTTTGGTGGAATGTTGTACAAAATTGGAATCAGATTAGGTCGCCCATGCATTTGGGCCGAAAAGGCATGCATGAGAGAGCTTACATGTGCGTAAGCCTCCTTACGTGTGTGTAAAGGGCTTTATACATGTGTAACCTCCTTTACGCGCTCGTTTGGCTCGTAACACGTGCATAAGAGTTCTGGCTCACGCGTTTCAACCTTCCAAACTTCGTTTTCCACTTCAGTTTCATGCCATTATATATTTCGTATGAAAACTAATTTTTTATTCAGAAAATTACGAGAAAACATATTTTTTATATAGAAAATTCGATTTCTTTCTATTTTTATCTCGTAAAATGGAGTGCTACTTCCGCTACATGATGCATGGCTGGTGCATAAAATTGGATCGATGAGTAGGATCAACCTCGAGAAGTATGGCATGAGTTCTCTATCGACACTTAGAGGTGACAAGATAGATCGGGAATTTTTTAATGCTTGCATTCGGTTCTAGGATCCTGTTAATCATGTGTTCCGATTTGGAGTGAGTATGGATGAGATGTGCCCAACCTTTGAGGAATTTTCTACATTGCTTGGTACGAGTCCAGAGGGTGACCTGGCTATTCCAATTGAAAGGGTAGGTTATTTTAATTATTTTGCATGATTTTTGGATTTGATCACTGAGGTTGCTTCAAGTATGGTGTGAGATGACTTTGTGGACCTGCCTTCCTTAGCTGATATGTTTTGGGAAGACTCAAAGGACCTAGTTTGGTCAGCTAGGAGACTAAAGGCTTATGCTTTTAGTTTGACTACAAGCTATATCTTTGTGGGCCCGGTTGGATGGGGTGATGCAAAAGTAGCTGAGCTGATACCCTCAAATTGGCAAGGGAAAGTCGATTGTGGGTATGATTTTGGCTGAGATGCTGCTGAGCCTTAATCGTTATTGTAGTACCAGAGCACCTTAGTCTATTATCCTGATTTTGCTCTAGGTATTTAAACCTTTTCATTGCTTATTTGTTTTAGTATGCATGAGGCTATTTTTAACTTCCATGTTTCCTCTCAAATTTGGTTGAGGGATCATCTCAAGATTGTTCTCGGTCCCCTCCCTAGGTCAAGGGACTATCTGCCATCCTGTTATTGAACTAGGATGATTATTATTAGTCATCATACTGAGAAGAATTGGATCAGTTAGCTGATGGAGCTGAGTCTTTCCGATTTGCTTTGGAGACCTGACTGGTATTCTATCAAATAGTTAATGCCATAGAGTTAAGGATACAAGCATGTGTATCTTCTTGGTTTCAAGGAGGTAACTTGGTATCAGGTTATCCAAGTTTTGTCAAATGGGACATGATCAAGATGTGCCCCTAGATGGTCCACTTTTTGAAACAACTGTTGTGAATGCCAAAGTGGCTAGAGCTGTTCTCAAGTGTTGGATTCGCAATCTCAGGTGAGCAATGGTGATTCTTAGAGATGACTATGGTAAGATTCCAGAATACATTGACTAGTGGATTGAAGCATGTTGGTGAAAGGAGAAGGCAGAGTGATATGCTTTTCTGACCGAGATTGAGGATTGAGTCTGAGTCTAGACTAGGTTTTGAATAAGACTTTTGGTTTGTTTATGATTTATGATTTTCTATCTCAAGTATCTTGTTTTGGATGTTTCAAAAGATGAATAAGACATTAATAAAATGCATTTTATTTCATTAAGCTCTTATTTTTGTGTAAGCCACCGTTTGGGGTTTTCAACTTAGCGAACTTCCTTGATTGTTGCCTAGACTACCTTTTCATTTTTCACTCTAGCAGGTTGTACCCTAAACTTTTCCTAAGTCGCCCACTTAGGTTTTCAACTTAGCAATTTTCATTCTTTTCCCAAAATTTGTTTATTTATTCATTTTAACTCTTCTATGTAATGTTAAAGAGCCCAAATGAGATGACACAGTGAATTTTATTAAATGCTTTGAGCCATACCCAATGAGAGTTTCCTATGTATCTCCTTACAATAGACTTTTAAAAAATGAATAACATGATAATTTTTGGAGAATCAGGTCAACGTAGTTCTTGTTACAAAAATATGATGTCTGAATGCATGCTTATGCAACAAGAACACTAGATGAAGTATTTCTTAAGCTGTTCGAGGTTGGTCAGATGACTGAATTTATTGCCATTACCATCCATCAAGATGATGCATCCATCTGACATGATCTTCTTGATATATATGGTTCACTCCAAGGATGTCTGAATTTCCCTCGAGGTTCTTGTATGACTTGTTAAATTTCTTTTAGGACTAGGTTTCCTTCCTAAGGATTATGACTCTGAACCCTTTTGTTGAGATGCTTTGCAAACCTTAGCTGGTAATCCTGAGTGTGGTGAAGTGTTTTTAACCTTTTCTAGTCGATCAAATTGAGTTGGTCGTAGTGAGCCTGATGCCAATCGAGTTCAGAAATTTGAACATCTTGTAGAACTCTTATTATTTGAATTTCTAACTCTATGGGGATAACTGCTTTCATTCCACAAACCCATGAGTAAGGAGTGGATCTGGTTGCTGATTTGTGGATGGTTCTATACCCAAGGAGGGCACTTGGTAAGTGTAGGTGCCAACCTTTGAGATTACTGATCATTTTCTGAACATGTTCTTCAATGCTTTGTTGGCAACCTCAATTGCACCATTGGTCTGAGGTCTATATGGAGAAGACCTGTGATGTTCTATCTTTTCTTTCTTTAGGAGGGTAACCACTTCTTTTAAAAAATGGGAACCATTATATGAAATAATCTCGTGTAGGACACTATACCTTGTGATAATGTTCATTTGGATGGACTAAGCCACCTTCTTTGAGTACAGAACTTGATAAGGTGCAACTTTAACCCATTTAGTGAAGTAGTCAATGGCCACCAAGATGTATTCATGGCTAGCGAATGATTTTGGTGAAATCTTGCTAATGACATCAATGCCCCAAATAGCAAAGGGCCAGGGAGTTGAGATTAGATTAAGAGGAGAAGATGGGAACTTTTGAAGCTTGGCATATTCTTGGCACTCAGGGCATCTTCGGGAAAATCATGCATAATCTCCATTCATGGTTAGCCAGTAATAGCCTTGGTTCATGATTTTCTGAGATAAAGCCCATATGTTCATATGGGTGTCATCTTTACCACCATGGATCTTCTGTGAATTTGCTGGCTTCTTCATTTGAGTACGCATCTTAAATGGATACCATTCCAAGTCTTTTTTATAGAGAATGTCACCTCTTGGGATGTATCCACTAGCTAATTATCTTATGGTGCTCCTTTCTGATTTGAAGGCCCCTTCAAGATATTCACCTTTTGCAAGGTAAGTGTAGATGTCCCAATACCAAGGCTTTTATTTAGCTTCTTAAATACTTAGGTAGTGGGATTGGAAGCTTGGTTCGTATTTGATGTTTATCAAAATAGGATGGATAAAGAACCCATAACGTATTTTTATCATGGATGCAAGAGTTTCCAGTGCATCAGTAAATCAATTTTTTGTCCTTGGTAAATAGTGGAAAGACAAAGCATCAAAGCTAGCTGCTAATTCTTTGAGTCGCTTATGGTAAGGAACTAACCACTCCTCTTTAATTTTCCATTTCCCTAATGATTGGGAAACTATGAGGTTTAAGTCTCCGAGACTTCTAGGTCCTTGATATTGATCTAAATGGTTGATTCTAACCTAGAAATGTAGGTTTCATACTCAGCTTAGTTGTTCCTTACCTCAAAATTCAGTTTGATTGCTAGAGGTAAGCTTTCACCAATAGGTGTAAGGAATGCCATCCCGGCACCATATCCTTTATGGTTAGCTGCTCCATCAAAGTATAACTTCCATCATTCATTTTGGAGAAATAATATTTCTTCTTTGGGAAACTCAGGTTCTTCCCAGTGATCGTCCGTCTGGGCAGTGGCCAATTTGTCGACAATGAAACTACCCTTAATGGCTTTCCTTTGAATATATTTGAGGCCATAGGCTACTAAGACTACCATTTGTCTAACCATCTTACTATTTAGGATAGGTTTCTTTATGATGTACTTAAGTGGACTCTTATCAGTGAGGACATGTGTGATGTATGCCCCAGATTGTGTCTCAGTTTGTGGCATACCCATACTAGAGCCAGGTAGAGCTTTTCAATGTAAGTGCATTTGAGCTTGTGTGTCAGCATTCTCTTACTCAAATAGTAGATGGCATTTTCATTATGAGAATCAGGAGTGTTTTATGCTAGCATGACACCCATAGCTTCATCAGTAATAGTTAGGTAGAGTAGCAGTGGTTTTCCAAGCTTAGGAGGCTACAGAACTGGCAGATTCAGAAGGTATTACTTGATCTTTTCATAGGATTTTTGACATTCCTTATTCCACTACTTAGAGGAATTCTTCTTTATCAAGTTGAAGATGGGACCATAGGTTTCTGCTAACTGATGAATGAACCAACTGATGTATTGGAAGCGACCTAGGAACCCCCTTATCTCCTTTCAGTCTTATGAGGTGGCATGTCAATGATTGCTTTAGATTTATCATGGTCAATCTCAATTCCCTTTTCACTAACCATGTGGCTAAGGAACACTCCAGGTGAGGATCCAAATATGCATTTGGCAGGATTGAGTTTAAGGTTGTACTACCAAAGTCTAAGAAAGAGCTTCTCCAGTGCGTGTAAGTGTTGTTCGGCAGTAGTGCCTTTGATAACCATGTCATCAAAATAGACTTCAACTTCTTTATGCATATGGAATATTATGGTGGTCATCCTCTGATAGGTGGCTCTAGTATGGTTTAGTCCAAATGGCATAACTCTATCACAGTAAGTCCCCCACTTTGGGATGAAGGTTGTCTTCTCCTTGTCTGGAGGGTGTACTAGGATTTGATTGTATCCGGCGAACAGATCGGTTAATTAAATCATCTATGAATCAGCTAATAAGTCTATTATCAAGTTGATGTGAGGTCGAGGGAAATCATCCTTAGGGTAAGCCTTGTTAGAATATCGATAATCTACACACATTCTGACCTAATGTCTTGTTTCAGTCCTAATGTCTAATATTTGTATAAAACCAAACTGATAAAACTTATTTATAATAATCAAGATAAATAATAATATATATTTTTTATTTATTGCTAAATATTTTTTATTGTAACATTTCTTTTAATTTTTTAAAAGTATTTCTAATTAAAAAATATTTATTATTCTATATAGTAAATGATGCGTGCTGGTTTTGGACACGCTGGGATGTGACTGCTCTAGTTGAGCTTGGACTAGACCTACACAGAGTGACAGATAGTTAGGGGTGCCGGACATGGTGTCTGGTGATAACCCTCCAAGGCTCAAGTCAGTGAACGGGTTGAAATCACAGATGGAACAATATGCAGTTGAGAGCTTTTGAGGATAGATTTGATCTTACCTTTTTCAGGTTATGGATGCATGTATTTATAGGGTGTGGAGACCCTGTTTAATAGAACATGTGGCATCCCAAGGTGCGTTGCAGTGTACTACTCCATGTGGCTTGTGACACCTGTCTGTGGTGATATCCGAACCCCGGAGGTCCCTAGTGGATGAGGCGAAGCTTCTCTTAGGGTTCGGTCTGGACTGAGTGGATCAGGTTTGGTGCCAATCCAACTAGGCTTGTTGGGACTGGACTAGGCCGAAGGTGAGGTAGTATTAATTGTTCCCTCGAAGTATAGCACTTGAAGGCTGGAAGCTCAAAGAGTGCTGAATGGAGTCTGAGAACTTTATCGTTCTAATGCTTTTAATCTTTGCGATGGAACGAAAGCCCGTTTGAAGAATTTTGGATTTGCAACTAGAGTGTGAGTTCATTGAATAAGTGTTAATTGGGCATCTCTAATTT